>BSBN01001727.1:0-130228 GCA_027924645.1 Cunninghamia lanceolata | reverse complement strand
CCCTCTCCCTCCATCCCTCTCTCTATCTCTCCCTCCCTCCCCCTTCTCCCGCTCTTTATCTATATCTCCTAATCTCCCCCCCCTCTCTCTCTCCCCTTCTCTCCCCCTCTCAATCTTTATCTATGTTTTCCTCTCTATCTCCCCACCTCTCTCTTCAAGGATCCTAGATTCAAGGATCTTTATCTATTGTATCATGGCGGCTATGAGAGATCCTGAGGTAGCATCTCCCATGTTTTGTATTTCTCCATCATGAGGTAGGTTTTGTTTAGTAAGTGAAGGTTAAGTAGTCATGTTGGTTCTTTCCACAAGGAAGCTTTCTAGTACCCCTTGGCATTATTCATCCCATCCATGTTGATAAGCTATATGGGAAGCCTCTTATGATATACAAGATTCCTCTGTCTTTCTCCAAGAGTCTGACCTTATTGTTGATTCAAGCGGTAGTGTTTTGTAGTTTCTGATGGGATGAACCTAATGATGGATTTTTGATCATATGAGAGCTTGAGTGATCTAATTTGATCTAGGTTTGGTTGACTCATAGTATCTTGGTTTCAAACTAGGTTATAAGAAGTGATGAAGTTTTTGTAGTCATTGTTGTCCACCATTTGAGTTATCATCTTTATAGTCATACCTCTTTGAGATAGGTGCTAATGGATTGTGAAGGATGTACCAGTTGAATGAAGGAGGGATAACTAGGTCTAAGGGACCTTGTCCCTATTGTGTTATTGGTCTAGACATATTCAGGGGTACCATCAGTACCACAAAAAAATGGGAAGATAAGGTTGGTGAAAGGTGGAAGAAAGAAAATGAGAGGGCTTGTCTAGAAGGATTTTCCTTTCATATTAGTTTCACCTAAATATGTGATATTCTAAATGTTCTCTTCACAAAAAGTAAATGAGGTGGACTCAAAACATAAATTATTTTAACTATTCCTTTTGCATATCTTTAAAAAAGGATAGTAGGAAGATTTTAAGTGTTCTTTTTAAACAAATAGAAAAATGAGAAAAAAAACTTAAAATAAATACAAGGAAACTATTAGTAAATGTTTTGAATTAAAACAAAACCTTGGACAAAAAGAAAACTTAGATAAGTAGCTATCTTGAGAAATCATCTTCTCATTGAGAAGATATTTCCTTCCCTTGCTTTCCTCCAACCCACAAAACCAAAATGAGTGAAATGAGGATTATTAACAATTTTATAACTTGATTTTAGGATTTCTGTGCTTTCCTAAAGGGTTAAAGTCATAATGATGGTTAAGGGTAACTAATTTTGCTTAGGAAATATTAACCCATTTCTAGATTGTTCTATAGTTTTATTTTAATTTATTACTTTGAGAATTATATGGATTTAGATATATTTGATTAATCTAAGGGTTAGATTAATTAATTATTTTGATAAAAGTAACCAGGAAGGGCCTGAACCCATGTACAAAAGCCAAAATGGCAATACAAACAAGTATTACAAGTAGTAAAACAACAAGAAATAGGAAGAAAGAGTAAAGCACAATGAAATGGCTATCAGAGCCATCCAAACATAGAAGAACTAGCAATAGGCCAAGCTATTGCTTAGCCATAGACTTCAGGCTATTGATAGCTTGCCATTCTCTATTAAGGAATTCCATCTTGTTCTCAAAAGTGTTCTCCGCCATGTCCCAATCTTGAAAATCATGTATCTCTATCTCCAAGATGACATGGTTGCCTTTTCTATTCTTGTTCTTATCTCTAGTCTTGTTGGCTAGGCTGACCTGTTTCTGACTATACTGAGTCATATTACTAGTTCTAGCTTCCCTCATGGCCTTGCATTTTTCTAGTTCCTCCTTGAACACATAGAGAGTAGTGGTAGAATTTTTCACAGTCTCTCTACTATACTTCACAAGCTCCACCATATTTTTCTTGAGTTGTTCCTAGTTATCCATTATCTTAACGATGTCATCTTCCATCTTCTCCCATTTTTCAAACTTCTTGGCCAAATTCTCCAGTTGGTACCACAATTCATCCTTGTTGTCTTTGGGCCAATCCATAGTTTCCAGTTGAATGATCACTTCAAGGTGCTGAATTTTTCTTTTGGCATGGTGAAGCTATACTAGTTGCAACTTATAGCAACCTTCTCCACCAGTTGACTACAAGACTTACAATCCTTTTTGTTATCCCCTTGAATGTAGGCAGGGGTTCCTTGAATCTTTTTGGGAGGGGATTCTTGATCCTTGGGGCTATCATTCAGGTTGATATTATGTTCCATAATTTTCCTTTTGCCCTTGATAGGGTAGTCATCCCTACTAGTAATGGTACCATGAATAACATTAACCCTTTCCTTTTGATCACCAATTTAACCTTTGCCTTTGTTTCTACCAGGCTGGGAAGCAGTAGTCTTCACAGTGGTTTGTAGGTTCTCAGTATCTTTAGGGTCCTTTCTACTTCTGAGGAAAGGTTTGCTAGGGGGCTCAACATCAACTATCTCAGTATTGGTCTCAGAGTCAGGGTTCGCAATATTCCTTCTCCTTAACTTCATGGTCACAGCTTTCCCTGGAGGGGCCTTAGAGTCTTTCTCCTAATCCTTAGCATGGAAATCTAACTTGGCCAAACCCTTACCCTTTAAGTTAACACATTTAGCCTGGTGTTCCTTGGTGGGATGCATGCTAGGATAACCAAAAAATTCACCAACACCCTTATCAATTCTTTGCATAGTAGTAAACTTGGTATTTCTAGAAGCTAGAGCTTCATGATTCTTGCCCATACTAGAACCATCATCCCTACCTAGGGTTTGACCATGTATGGAAAACTTACTATCTCCTACTAATCCCATGTATATTCTCAATCAATTGGGGATTATAAATTCTCAGTCTGAAGGCTATAGTAGGGGTTAATGGAAGCTCAAATTTATACAAGGCATAAATTAGGCTCTGATGAAGGGGAAGGGGCTTTTAACCTAATAGGACTTTTTGAAATGGATCCTTGAAGGATAAGAATATCTAGTAGGGAAAATTAATCTTCATATTATGGTGGAAATGATTTAGCAAAGGAAAAAGGTAAGCATGAAATTTCTTAAACCTTCCATCAAGGCCAACATACCTCATGAGGACTTCAATGACCCTCTTCCAGACCCTAGGGAGATCCTCTCTTTTGAACCAATTCTAAAGCATATTCACATTTTCACCATTTTGTAGAAACTTCTTCATGTCCTAATTTTATTTTCCCTTCACTCTCTTTGGGATCCTAACCCCATCCATGCTGAGACCCATGACTTCTGCAATCGACTCCTTTGTCACCCTGAAAGAGATCCCATGAATATACATGACCCCAGCTTTCCAATAATCTACAAACTCTCTAGATAGGATAGTATCAAAACCATTCATGGTCTCAATATACTAAGTGAAATTTCCTATTTGCAGAATCCACCAAAGCTCCCCATTTTCTTTGATTTTCTCATACCTAGTAGGTTCAGTTTACATTAGGTCACCTCCCATTATATAGTTCTTAGAATTGTTGACACTTCTGTAAACCTTACAAGAAACAATGATGAGAATGATCCAAATGAAGATGTATTTGTTGTGAGAATTGAAGGGTTTGAAGCATATTGAGTTATGATTGTTGATAGTCAAGTACCTATGTTGCTTCATGTGAGAAGACCCCTGCTCTACCGGGGCATTCATATCATTAATTCAAATTGGTTTCCTCAATATAGTTTAGATCTCTAAACTGCTCCAGGACATCATCTCCAAGTCTCCACTTAATAACATCATTTATCTTGCAGTCAATGTTAGCTAAAGCAGCAGCTTTAGTATTTCCTTCTCTATAGATATGAAGAAACTCCACATTCTCCATGTCTCATAACTTAGTCTTGCATAATTCAATAATGTCCTTAACCATCCAATTTGGGGTGGCCTTTGAGTTTAGCATGTCTAGGACATTCTTGCCCAGTCCCCTTCCACAATCAAATTTCTTGTCCCAAGATCCTTAGCCATGCAAATACCTTGAAGATGTCTAAGCCTCAACAAAGTTGTTTGTTTGAATATTCAAGTTCCCTGCATAAGATCCCAAAACCCTACCATCACTATCTCTTACTAACCCACTCCCTCCTGCCTGACCTAGGTGTTGGTTTTTCTTCTGAATCAGCATTAGGGTTTGCCACTTCTAATGCACAGGCAGATTCAGCCAACTAAATATAGGAGGTTGCGTGAGCTGCCTCCCCTTCACTTCTGGTTCTGCCGCACCAAGGGGGGTATCCCTATAACTCAAGATGTAACCTTGACTAGCTCAAAGATAGAAAGATTTAACTTGACAACAATAGGCAGAATACTCTCATGTATGGACCAAGATCTGTATGATAGATCACAGGGTTGGCAACATTCTTGGACATGATGTCTGGTTGGGTATGAGAGCATGCAGGGGGTTCCTAATCCTAATCCTACAACTAACAGGTGGAAGGATGAGATGGTTTGAAATGGTGTTTGGATGCAAACCTGGACCTGGTGTATAACCTCAACACAGAGCTAGATTGGTGCCTATCCAGGGCTTGGAGTCGGTAGACATACACCTGTGAATGATCAGCATGAATAGCTAAAACTGGATTTCAGGGGGATACACATGATATCTGCCTTACAGATATCTCCTAATAAAGAGTGTTAAGCTGTCTATACTTATGGCATCCCTATTGCAGTAAGAAATATACATGCAAAACTGGAGACAGAATCAGCATAACACATGCAAACACAGCATTATTCATATAAGATTAACCATGAAATCAGTGGATTCATGCCAAATCGTACAACAGGAGATACATAAACTCACAAGTTTTGCTGCACAGAGCAACCAAAACCAGTTGTATCTTATTACAGAGCCAAAATGTCCAGTTTTCAACAACCTGAAAAATGGTAACACAGTCTGCCTATATTGGCCAGAAAGTGTACCTCTAGCATTAATTACATGGTTGACCAAAAAAAACCCGCCAGATACACAGTATCATCACATTGGCGCTCAAACATTCAATGCAGCAGGTGGGAGAGGAGACAGGAAGAAATCTCAAGCCTTGCGCCGCCGCCTAGGGATCCACATCTTCAATCAGGTACTAGATCCATCCACACCATCGCCCATACCTCTGCAACAATCTCCATTAATGGCGCACCAACCCGCGGCCTTGGGAAATGCAGAATACTGTGCGTCGCAACCGTTTCCCACCAAGATACATCGTCATGATATTTGAAAATATGCAGGGTCGAATTATCCCACATGCACCCCGCAACAACCTCCTCATCACCTTATATACTAGGTCATGAGCATATATGATGTCGGTGCTTTTGCTCCTGACGACACTAGTATAAACCTTCATCATCATTATCCTTCAGCAGCATGATATCCTGTCACTTGAAATATCACCCTGACGTCAGCATCATATCGCAATATAACCTGCATGATAATTGCCTTCATCGGCACAACCTGATGCATCGGAGGAAGATCCTCCTGCTTAACCAATATCAAAAGTCTGGCCGATGAACATCCTGATGACGTCACCGTCATATTCGCAACATTGGGGGATCTTCATAAGATGAGTAATGTTAGAAATATGACCCCCCAGACCTTGATGATGTCACCACCACATGTCGGCATCAGGATGATATTCGGAAGATAACCAGATATTTGGAAATATCATCCTGATGCACAAATATCATGCTGCACTGTAGCTCCGCTATAAGATCGGGGTGATATATGAATATGACAGATATTTGAAATGATCACCCCCATTGGACAATGCATGAAGCTGACAGGCGAATATCTCCCTTCGGAAATATCATGATGCAGACAGGTAGAAAAACGGATATCACCCTGACGTAAGAATGACGTCAGCATCGTCAGGGTGATAAAACAACGAACATGAAGTGATAAAACAACATCAGGATGATCTTGACTAAGATCACCCGATGTTCAAATATGATGACCCCGATGAAGATCGGATCATACTTAGGACTTTGCAGCAATATCATCAGGATGATCTTAAGTAAGATCACCCGATGTTAGAATATCACCCCAGCGAAAGATCATGCTGACAGAAAATATGATGACCCTCGTAAGCAACATCGAGGTGATGTCCAGAAATATGATGATGATGACCTCCTCCAAAGAAAATATGATGCTGATGTTAAAACATGCTGAGGAGGCCCAAAGACTTAGAACTTTTTTGGATTTTTTGGGAAGGTGCCTGCATGAAAATTGCTCAGAAACTGACAGTGAAATCAGGCACCAACAGTGGCTCTGTCTGGCGACGTGCAGGTGCAAGACTGCAGCGAGAACCCCAGATCTCTGGGATGCAGACCAGTCCCTTATCCATTGGGCACAGAGTCAAATACTGCACTGACCTGCATCACCAAACACACTTGATGGCCTAAGGCCACCAAGAAAAGAAAAACATGTATCTCCCTTTGTCAAATATCTTGTTTTCATCTGCATGCACTGGGTCAAGCTTGGAGATACTACAGAGATCCACCCACAAACAAACCTGGTCATCTGCACATTCATCCCTCTGATTTAGCTTGTCACTGTCATCCCTGTGCAGATAACCCTTAGCATCCGGCAACAAGTGGATGCAGAATGTATCAAGCAATGCATACTCAAATGGTATGTAACACTTATCATCATCTGCATCAGCAGTATGCATTGTAAAATGATCTCCTAGCTGGACTGAAAACTGAAAACACTCAAAGTCCACCACATAGCTAGGAAGATCAGAGCTCATTGTATATGCTGGCATCTCAAAAGAAAAGCTTTCAAATTCACAATTGTGCACATCATGTACACAACAATCAGCAGCACCAGGCTGGAAAAGATCAGGCTCTGACACCTCTTTACAATCAGGCACATTTTTACAATCACTTACCTGATGTATGTTGTTTCCTCTTTCATCAGGATGAGAAACAGAATCCAAGCCAAAAACAATGTCTATATCCTCACCATACTCAGATAGATCCTCATCACCATATGTGTCATAGATGGGTGACCCAGGTGCATCAGTTTCATCATAGTATGCCATTTGTTCATGGGCAGCAGAGCATGCATCTTCATCACCAATGGATTCCCTCTGTGGAGGAGTATCAGCCTGTATGCTTATTTCTTCTCTATCTTGAGCACAATACTCACAATTATCTCCACAGGTCCATTCCAAAAATTGCTCATTGCTGTCCACAACCTCATTGTTGTTTTCATGGTCAGATGCCTCATCATTGCAATGGGAATCCTCATTAGTCCTTTCACTGGCATCCTCAACATTCATCTTCTCATCTTCACATGATGCCTTAATTATTTGGTCATTTGCAACTTTACAACTATTATTCACACCAAGGCCTGGGGACAGGGGTTTCAGCAGGTGCACATTTCTGATTTTTTCTATCTTTTCTATGAACCTGTATGCCATCTGCATACTTGTCACCTTGAAATCCCTCAGTATTGCACTAAAGCCCTCCTCAAAAGCTTCAAAGAATATGCCAACACAGGCTGAAATATCAGGTCTGAAACTTTTAGGGACATGTGAAAGGGCTACTGCAAACCTATGACTGAAATCAACACATGGCTCTTCATCTTGTTTTCTGATTCTCATCAATTCTGCAACAAGATCAGCAGGTTCTCTTGCGAATTCTTCCTTGAAACAGTCAGCAAGCTCATCCCAACAGGCAAAGGATCCTTTTGAAAAGCTCAAATACCAGTCTTTTGCTTTTGCATCAAAGGACCTAACAAAAAACCTCATCCACATATCCTCATCTCTAAATGAATGTTTTCCCATGAACTCATGAAAATTTTGGATATGTGCATTCCCATCACATACATTGTGACCACTAAATCTGGGCATCTGACAGTATATCCTAGCAGGCATAGTTTCTACTTTATAATCAACCCATGACAAATCCAGTTGGTCATACAAAGGATCAAAAGGGCTGAGAAGAGGTTTAGCCTTCTGACTAGCAGACACAATAGGGTTACTGCTTTTTAACTGGGCCTGCTCAGCCTCTAAGAATATCAACCTATTTCTTATCTATTCTATTCTTTTCTCCAACATTTCACCACTGAGTATGGGATAATTCATACTTGGATTCATAAAAATCTTACTCTTAGACAACCTTTGTTTGCCTAAGACCTAAGGCTTCCCCTGGCATCTAACTTATGCAGTAAAATAGCAAATATAAAGGGGAAGGAACAAGATACCTTTTCTCATACAGATGCTGAAATATGAACAGCACATTTTTGTCACATCACATACATCCATCTTTCATGTGCATTCAGGTCTTTTGCAGAGTCGCCACCTCTCCAGAGAGGACAAAATTTTCAATAGCTGAAAGCTACTTTTCTAGGTTCATTCCACCAGCAGAGCATCATTTTGTTCACATGAAAGACTCCCCAGCGGAGTCTCCATTTTGTTGGTGACTCAGATGGGTCACAAGATATAACACTTTTTCATCAATTTTCTCCCCAGTAGAGTCACCATTTTGTTGGTGACTCGGATGGGTCACAAGATATAACACTTTTTCATCAATTTTCTCCCCAGTAGAGTCGCCATTTTGTTGGTTTTTCTTCTGAATCAGCATTAGGGTTTGCCACTTCTAATGCACAGGCAGATTCAGCCAACTAAATACAGGAGGTTGCGTGAGCTGCCTCCCCTTCACTTCTGGTTTTGCCGCACCAAGGGGGGTATCCCTATAACTCAAGATGTAACCTTGACTAGCTCAAAGATAGAAAGATTTAACTTGACAACAACAGGCAGAATACTCTCATGTATGGACCAAGATCTGTATGATAGATCACAAGGTTGGCAACATTCTTGGACATGATGTCTGGTTGGGTATGAGAGCATGCAGGGGGTTCCTAATCCTAATCCTACAACTAACAGGTGGAAGGATGAGATGGTTTGAATTGGTGTTTGGATGCAAACCTGGACCTGGTGTATAACCTCAACACAGAGCTAGATTGGTGCCTATCCAGGGCTTGGAGTCGGTAGACATACACCTGTGAATGATCAGCATGAATAGCTAAACTGGATTTCAGGGGGATACACATGATATCTGCCTTACAGATATCTCCCAATAAAGAGTGTTAAGCTGTCTATACTTATGGCATCCCTATTGCAGTAAGAAAGATACATGCAAAACTGGAGACAAAATCAGCATAACACATGCAAACACAGCATTATTCATATAAGATTAACCATGAAATCAGTGGATTCATGCCAAATCGTACAACAGGAGATACATAAACTCACAAGTTTTGCTACACAGAGCAACCAAAACCAGTTGTATCTTATTATAGAGCCAAAATGTCCAGTTTTCAACAACCTAAAAAATGGTAACACAGTCTGCCTATATTGGCCAGAAAGTGTACCTCTAGCATTAATTACATGGTTGACAAAAAAAAACCTGCCAGATACACAGTATCATCAGATTGGCGCTCAAACATTCAATGCAGCAGGTGGGAGAGGAGACAGGAAGAAATCTCGAGCCTTGCACCGCCGCCTAGGGATCCACATCTTCAATCGGGTACTAGATCCGTCCACACCATCGCCCATACCTCTGCAACAATCGCCATTAATGGCGCACCAACCCGCGGCCTTGGGAAATGCAGAATACTGTGCGTCGCAACCGTTTCCCGCCAAGATACATCGTCATGATATTTGAAAATATGTAGGGTCGAATTATCCCACATGCACCCCGCAGCAACCTCCTCATCACCTTATATACTAGGTCATGAGCATATATGATGTCGGTGCTTTTGCTCCTGACGACACTAGTATAAACCTTCATCATCATTATCCTTCAGCAGCATGATATCCTGTCGCTTGAAATATCACCCTGACGTCAGCATCATATCGCAATATAACTTGCATGATAATCGCCTTCATCGGCACAACCTGATGCATCGGAGGAAGATCCTCCTGCTTAACCAATATCAAAAGTCTGGCCAATGAACATCCTGATGACGTCACCGTCATATTCGCAACATTGGGGGATCTTCATAAGATGAGTAATGTTAGAAATATGACCCCCCGGACCTTGATGACGTCACCACCACATGTCGGCATCAGGATGATATTCGGAAGGTAACCGGATATTTGGAAATATCATCCTGATGCACAAATATCATGCTGCACTGTAGCTCCGCTATAAGATCGGGGTGATATATGAATATGACAGATATTTGAAATGATCACCCCCATTGGACAATACATGAAGCCGACAGGCGAATATCTCCCTTCAGAAATATCATGATGCAGACAGGTAGAAAAATGGATATCACCCTGACGTAAGAATGACGTCAGCATCATCAGGGTGATAAAACAACGAACATGAAGTGATAAAACAACATCAGGATGATCTTGACTAAGATCACCCGATGTTCAAATATGATGACCCCGATGAAGATCGGATCATACTTAGGACTTTGCAGCAATATCATCAGGATGATCTTAAGTAAGATCACCCAATGTTAGAATATCACCCCAGCGAAAGATCATGCTGACAGAAAATATGATGACCCTCGTAAGCAACATCGGGGTGATGTCCATAAATATGATGATGATGACCTCCTCCAAAGAAAATATGATGCTGATGTTAAAACATGCTGAGGAGGCCCAAAGACTTAGAACTTTTTTGGATTTTTTGGGAAGGTGCCTGCATGAAAATTGCTCAGAAACTGACAGTGAAATTAGGCACCAACACCAGGTTCCCCTTAGAGGCCTCATCAAAGTTGAGTTTGATCCATCCAGGCTTAGGGGAGCCCATTTGGTATTCTTTATTCTTGTTTTCTTGCTTTGGTCAGCTAGAGTAAGATTCTCACTCAGTCCCCAATTATTTTCTATTATGCTTTCTACAAAGTGGGATTTTCATTAGGAGCTTTAAGATTTAAGACTTTGACATTTTTAGTGATTTTTTGTTTAATGATCTCTACTGTAATTTTCCACTTCCTCTTTTCCTCTCAAGAAATCATATTATTCCTTTCTCCACATATTCCCCAACTAATATAAAAAAGATACTTCCACTAGCATTCCTTTATTAGGGGGTGTTTGTAAGGAAAGACCTAGCTTTCATTGAGCTTCTCGATATTACTCTACCAAGTCCAACTAAGTAGGAAGTTACTCAATATTTCCTATCTAATTTTATAGGTGTAATCATAGTGGAAAACCATATGGTCTACACTTTCCTTGGCCTCTTCACAAAGCACACATCTATTGGCCATTTGGAAGCCACGCTTTTGAAGGTTATCCACAATAAGAATTCTATAGTGGTTGGTTGTCCACCAACATAATTTAACCTTGGGAATAGAATTGTTGTCCCAGATGTTATCCAATTAAATCCCTCCCAAGCTATCTTATCTAAGATGTTATATCCAAACTTGATAGTGTATCTGCCAGACTTTTCTTCCTTCCATATTAGCTAGTCTTCAAAGAATTTCCTATGGAATTTATGATTCTTTAGAATAATTAACAAATTATCAGCCACTATGTCTAGTGGGTGCTCAAACTCAACCATGTTGATGTTCCATGTCTCCTTGCCATCTTTCAATCTCCAATAATTGTAGACTCTCCCTCCCAACTTCTAAAGTAGAGTGTCTTTAACAGTTGATCAAATGGGATGAAAGTACAAAGGGGGGAGGATATCTAAGGATCTTCCCAGAATCTCACTCTATTTCCTTTGCCCACATTTTGATAAAGACCAAAAGAGAGAGTACTTTTATCCTTAACTATATTATTCCATATGGAGGACCCCTATGGGAGGTAATGAGAATGCATAAGGGTCACTCCTCCAACATTGTTAAGATATTTTGTCTTCCTGATTTTAGTCCAATCATTATCATCTGATAATAATCTCCACACAACCTTAGCCAATAAGGCTATGTTGAGACTTGATAGATTTCTAACTCCTAGTCCACCTCTGAACTTGGGAGTGTAGACCACATCCTAGGTGACCAAAGATAGTCTTTCTTTCTCCTTGGTACTGCACCAAAGGAATTTTCTTTGAATTTGCTAAATTCTTTAAGCAATGAATTTAGGTAGTTTAAAGAGGGATAGAAGATAGATCAGGGTGCTTTGTAGAGAGGCTTGCAGAAGTTATAATTTGCCTGCATGACTTAGAAGTGAACCTTTCTAGAAAGAAAGTTTTCTTTACATTTTCTCTATCAAGGTGTTCCAATAGAGTTTAGGAATCTTCCTCCCATAAAGGGACATTTCCTTTATCTTGCAACTCAAGACATTTGCAATTTGCTTATGTAACTTTTACCAAATTGTGCTTTGCAGCCCAATTAGGTTAGGCTAAAAAATGTTACCAAATTATGCTGTATAGTCCAATTAGGTTATGTTGTAACAACAGTTATCTTTGCTTCTTTGGAAGTAGAGAATTTCAAGAGGAAGGGAGAAGAAAGTTCAGGTTCATAAGCTAGCCTAGAAGACCTACCATCTTGATGGAGGACCATTTCAGTGATCATGTTACCAAGATCACATAGCAGCTCAATTAGAGCTGCCACATGAGCTAGATAAGATGCAAGGATACTCCAACAATGCATGAGATATCCTAGGACTAATAGAAGAACCCAAAGCTAATCTATCCATTATAGGTTGTGTTGTAGTTGTGTTCATTGTCTATTCATTGTAGTTTGATACATTTCAGGAAGATACATAAAATCTTGCTAAGTTTACTTATGATTATAAACACCTATGTAATGTAATAATGTTTAGGTTAACTTTATGCAATTGATTTACAAGAAAGAGAAATTATACACAAAGTCATTGAATGAAATAATTGTTTATATTCATAAAGAAAAGTGTTTATATGATCCCACACAAGCCGTGGGAAAAACTGTATACGATACAATGCACCATAACAAGTACATTTGAAGTAAAAGGAAACATATAAAAGAGGAGAGGGACCCATCATTGCCTGAATGATGAATCCCATTGACAGCTGCATCATCTTTAGCAGGTCTCGATATCTCCAAGAAGATCAACAAAAAGAAAATGAGAAGGTTAGAGCTCAATGTTTTCTTCTCTACTTCTATATGCAATAACATCAAATGTACTTGTTGTCTTACAAAAACATTTGATTGAGAAATATAAGAGAGATCAATCACTCTAGAATGAAGATAGACAGTCCTAAAAAGATATAAAGGATGAGATCAACATCAAGAAAGGTTAATCATCCTTCATATTTTCTATAACTTTCATGTTCAATGTGCATATACAAGTATTTCATCATGAAGGAGCATTCAAATTAATAGAGAAAAGAAATCATGCAAACTAAATAGATGGAGCAGTCACAGCCTATAAAGTAGCATTTCATGAAAATAATGCATACACAATGGAGAAACAATCATTTCTAAAAGACCGTGCAAGCATTCTGTGATAGCTGAAGATTGAACCAATGTAAGAACTAGACCAGTGTAGTATATAGGGGAAATCGAGTATGAAGTTTTACAAGATATACCATAAAGGAGTAGCTGCCTGGTAAGAGAGGGTAGTCATTTATGGCAAAGAACAGTCAATAATCATAAAAGCATAATAGGAGGTGTCCATCAAATGTTAGTGGCATTCTCTATCCTTTTTCATGATCCACACTATCAAAGAGTGATTAAGATTGTGTACAAAAGAGACATCAATATAGCTATAAGAGATGCATTTTAAAACCTAATAGTTTGAGAGTAAATAAATGAGGTATCAGTCATGAGTGGACATAAAAGAATAACCAACAACATGCAGTCTTATCCAAAGAAATCAAATGAGAGTAGAGGAGATGTTATGTACATGGGGATAATAACAGTTGACTATTAGAGACTAGTAATGACTATGATATGGGTGACTGTATATAGCATAGAAGTGTCAAAATGATAAATAAATTCACTATGAGCAGTCATCATTTGAATTTTGAAAAGAATAGTAGAACATACATTATACATGATAGTCAACAGACCTATCAGGATAGCATGATTAGGACAGTCATGAAGGATACAGTCATAGACAAAGGAGCAATGTCTTAATAGTCACAAAATGATAGTAAGCCATGCAAATGTATTCAATTGAATATATGAAACAATGATCAAGATTGTGAAGAGGTATTATATTCCAAACACCTGGTATGGTGACAAAGCACACAATGACTACACATACACTCAGAAAACACAACAATAGTATTAGAAAATAGTCATCAAAGGCTTATACATAAAAGAATAGTCAAAGGAGACCTTTATCACAACTCATAAACCACTAAGTCACTTATAAAAAAATGGTAAAAGGACAGTTTAGTTAGAGATCCTCATGATGGTCCATGATTATGAGAAGTAAAAAAATCACCAAAAACTGATGGGATAGTTTTTAACAAGATTACTGTTTTGACAACCATGAACATTATGTATGGAGAAACTTGTGAAATCATTGTAACAAGTTAAGGAATAGTCACAAGGGTATGCAGGAAGGGTTTGATATATGAAGAAAGTGATAAAAGATGATGGAGACAATCTATGAAGGAGATAGTAGTCATAAGAAAGAGGTTACAGAGGTCTCAAGGCATGGTTGACAGTCATCCATTCATGAGGATCTGATCGTGAAGAGCAGAACAGTCCTAAATCAAGTAACTGTGAGAAAGTAGGATGGTCAGCAAGGAAGTAATTCTATCAAAGACTTCAAAGGTAACTTACTATCAAACAAGTAGGAGCAGTCAAAAGGTTAAATAAGATAGTCACCTCTAATGTAGTCATAGAACTCCAAAAGGGTAGTCAAAAGACAATGATCAAAGGGTATTGAGGATAGTCATCAAGGACTATTGAATAATCATGTAGTTTGAGAAAAAATAAGTAAGCATACAAAAGTCCTTTCAAATCATGCAGAGGTCTACATTTTATAATGAAGAGGTATGAATGTCTTATAAAGACCCTAATGTGATCATACAATTTCCCAAGGAGACTTGTCACCAATGTCTAAGTTTTAAGCATGTTGAGTGACCACTGAGGTTTGTGTTAGTCTGAAACTTGCATGAGGGTAAAGAGCATAGTCAAAACACTAAGTTTTCTTCTAAGTGTTCATGATCTTCATATCTAGTTGGAACCTAGTTATACTCCTAAATCTTAATCAAATGGCCTAGATCTTGTCAAGAACTTATGCTAACAAGAGTCCATAAAACATGTCAAGGTCTGTTAAGTGTGAGAAGACTGTCATGGGAACCTAAGAAGGGTATAATGGACTATGACAAGACAAGAAGCTTTTATCATAAAATGGTATAGCAATCACAAGGACTATTATAAACAGTCTAAAACTCAAAGAGCACTGACACAGTCATGCAAAAAAAAGTCATGAAGAAATTTAGTGGAATCTTTCACTGTCAAAGGGGGAGAGACACAAATCAAAAAGGTTGTTTCAGTCATTAGAGACAGAGAGGTCATAACAGAGATAGTAGTTTGTCCTAAGAGATGTCATAAAGGAAGTCACTTAAAAAAGAATATCATAGGATAGTTTCAAAGATAATGAAGGGTAATCCTAAAGCATAAAGCACAACAAATAGTATCTCAACCATCTTATGACTGGTAAAACTTTATCAAGACAACAAAAACTAGTAGGAGAAGTTCATGATGAATACAAGTTACAGATAACAAAAGTATAAGTGAGACCCATTTTCTTAGTTTTTCCAGACTTACACAACAAACTCAAGTTTCATCACATGTTACTTATAACAAACCACCATTTAAGATGTAACCTTTCATGTTTTCTCCATGTAAAAGGCAGAAGTATGTAAGGAAAAAAAGGTGAAAAAGGAACATCAACAAAGAGAGTTTTCTCCATAGTTCTCAAGAAGGTCTCTTAGAAACCCTAGTAGAAAAAGAGATAATGGCCTTTTGTTTGAAATAGCTACTTGAAAGGAGGCTCTTATGCAAACATATGGAGGAGATGTACACATTTTCTCTAAACAAGAGAAGGGTTTCATAATCTCAAGAGCTCTGTAGGAGCATCAAATAATTGAAAGAGAAAAATCTAGTGCACAAATAAAGGTAAATTTCTAGTAGTCCATGGTAGATAAACAAGAGCAATAATAGGCATGATCATGAATAGAATGGGAAGTCACAGGTAAAGGTTCAAAAAATGAAACCCATATTACATCTTTGCCAGAGTATTCTATTATTTTTACCATAAGGAGTAGATTTCTTCCCTTGTTGCATACATAAGAACAACAAAAGATAGAAATGTATCTTCTATAGCTTTCGTCAAAAGAAGAAAAGGAAACAATACATGAAACAAAGACGGAGTTAAAAATAAACCCTTTTCTTCTATTTTGTGCACAGTGACTATAAAGTCACATCTTACCTCCATGGTTTGAACTAGTAGAAGATCAAAGAGTTGAAGTTAAATGAAGAATGGAATATAAAAGCACAAGGAATACAAGGAAATAGAACTCTAACTGTTCTTGTCAAAGAAAGGGGCAAAGCAAGTGCATAAAAAGTGAACTCTTTCACTACTTTTTGTCATAAGAGAGTAGGTTTTTCCATAGAACTAGCAAGAGAACACAGAGAAGCAAGTACATGTATTACTTACTAGTGAAGTAGCATTTCAAGAAAGCCTTCAAACCAATCCTTCAAACCCTTCTCATGGAGGCATAGACCAAGGGCATCTAGAAGAAATGAAAGAGTAGCAAAAGAATGAGTGATTGTAGGGTTTCAAAGTGTTTTGGTCATTATGCCCTAGCCTAAGTGAATGAAGTCTTTTTGACTTTTATTTTAAAGATGATCATGAAAAATCAAATGAGCCCATGAGCAATGACTTTTAAGTCATAATGCCTAGTAAGAATGATTGAGCCTATATGATTTATAAGGAGATTTGCTTTCTCAACTTGTTGATGCATATATTTGTGGGTCTAATCCAATAACAAAATGGGAGACTCTGAAATGTGGGATTGCTTCTCAAAGTGACCTCCAAATTTTAAGGAAGCTGGTTCTTCCGTTCTTCAGTAGGGGTTTGGGAAAAAGATAGGAGGAAAGCAAGATTATAGATACAATGAAATAAAATCTAATACCTAAGGTGATATGCCAGATTAAAACAAATACTCAGTTGCACAGTGTTTAAAACTTATATGATTTAACTAGAAATTAAAGAGAAAAATGCATGATTGATACCCAATTTATGAGCAGATTTAACAAAGGCCAAAGAAATAGAAACTTAAAGAAACAAGAAACAAAAATTGACTCAGATATGCATAGAATAGTATTCTCATTATTTGAATGATAACAGATTATAGAGGCAAGGTTTGCTACACAAAATAACATGTCACATTCTCATTTCAAAAAACACTGCTAAGGAAAAAAGAAAACATCTGCTTGCTACTCTAAAAATTTGATCTATGTATGTGTGTAATTCTAACTGTGTGGAACTTTCTTACCTGGACCTGCCCTTTATAGCTAAAAAACCAAATCCCATTGACGATCTCTACAACTAAAAGTCTTTCCCAATTGACAAAATATATAAAACTAAACTTCCCCCCAAAATCTGGCATAAATTTGGCTGTGTAATTGTATCAGCAATTTCAATTGGATGTTCTATTTTTGTGGCTGGAAATATGCATCTCTACCTCTATTATCTTTGGCCTACATATAAGTTTCTTCCCACTGCTTCTCTTCTTTACTTTCCATAAAAATGAAATGTTGTGTATGAAAAATTAGGGCTACATCTTTTCATACGTGAACCTTAAGAGTCGAATGAGAGAAAAATAAGCATCACATTTAATAACTTAGCTTGATGGGTTTGGAGAGGGACCCACGTATTTAAATGACTCATCTTTCCTTTTATTTGAATATGACTTATTTTTTAAAACCTCCTCGTAAGATTTTAGGAAATAAAACTCTGTATTTGATATAAAAATAATTGGAGGAGGCCCACCACCTTAAACTCAACATATAATAAATGACTCAGCTCCACCTTGAAAACTCATGTGACTCTCAAATTCCTTAATGAGTTTTTATGAAAATTAAAACAAATACATTTCCCTGTGATCCACTTGCCCCACGTGGCTACCTACAATGCTTGCCTTTGGTTCTCATCAACGCAGCTGCCACGTGCTTCACTCTGAGAGTCCCTTTGAGTTACTTCTTTTGCTCTACAGTTGACATGTGGTGTCTCCTGGTAACTTCTTTATTTCTTCAATTTGAGTGGTTAATTTGCTATCAGATCTAATGGTTCCTGTAGTTGGCCATTCTCATCCATCATGCCAAGCTTTGAAATGGATCATTTCATGGCTCTAATAGAGGCTGCACTCCTCCTTATATGCAGTGTGCCTTCATTCCTGTTGAGCCTCACATGACTTCACTTGTCTAATGTATGCCTGTAAAGTGAATGTTGTGTGCCATGATTACCAGAGGCCTATGTCTTGAAGAACCTCAAGCCACCACTATTTAATAGGCCACACCTTTACCAAACGCTCTCATTTGCTTGAGATTGCTGGAGCTTGCTTTTATACTGGCTCGTTGGTGCTTAATATTGGATGCAACACCAAATTCAATGGTTATGTTTAAATGGATCTGTGGTCTACCTTATTTCAATAGAATGCCACCCTTTTGAGGTCATTCCTCTTTGTTCAGACCAAACAACATCATTTAAGTTATCCATTAGTGTGCTGAATATCTTATTAACAAGCTGGGATTTCATGCTTTGATGGTACCTTCATCCTAATGGTGACTTCATATTCATTGACACACCATTCTTATGCAGGCCACCTTTCTTTGTTAATGGTCATGTTTTGAATGTTTGAGCTTCGCTTGCCTATTGAGATCAAATCTCCATTTCTTATAATGGTATGCTAGGGCCTTAATGGAACACTTGCATCATACTGCCAAGGCTGATAATATGTTTATAGGCTAAGCCTATGTTCCACATAACATGTCATGATTTTGGTTGGCATTTGCCTCATAGTTGCATCTCTAAAACTTTTAATATGACTAGTTTTGAATGGTTGAGACTATTGATTTCACTGGCTGCTCCTTCTCTGAAATTTAATTCCCTTAGTGTAATTAAGAGTTGCAAACCATTCTTCATGAGTTGAATGCCTTTCATTGATCAATGTGCACCATTCTTTACGCCACACTCTTTTCTAACTATGATGAGCTAGATTTAGAAAGACTATGCATCGTTTATAACAAAAACACCATTGATTTAGCTAAGTCTGCTAAAAACTATTGCCATCACATTTACCTATTCATAAGGAGTAATAATGGGGATTTCATTTACATTACCATGTTGGTATATGCAGGAGGTTGTTCCTTAGATTCTTATGGTGAGCTTGACTTTGTGTTGCAGTGCCATGATCTCATTAGCTGGGAAACCATATTGGAACTAAGTTTTGAAATATTAGGATGCACTTTTGAAAGGTCCATGCCATCTTGGAAATGACTCTAAATTAGCTTGTATCATTGTTTTCTATGTTACACCTTCAGAAATAGCACCTTGCATCTCAGCCTACTTAGTAGAAAGAAAGGAACAACTCTCTCAATTCCATCAATATTTGCCAATGATCGAACAAAAGCAGTTGGGATCATGAAGAAAAATACTCATCATCATTCTCCTAATTGCAAGTGCAACAAATTGAATTGATAGATTTTGCCAGTATACATTACGGGTTTTAGGAGCCCACTCTATTACCAATTGGAGACTTATGCTTTACCTTTCTTGTGCACAAAATGAAACCTAATGAAACATTCTTCATTTAATTCCCAATTGCAACCAAATTTCTTGATATACAGTTCTTGGCGACGGGCTGAGTAGGTGAGCCTTCTCATTTCGAACCTCAAAAATATTTGACTTTGTAGACTAGAATCCTATCCAATGGGTATAGAGTAACATAACTCTGAAACTGAAAAATTCATGAAACTATAGACAGATGACTGAAACCTTGAAACCAGTACAGAGCTATGCCACAGAGACTGACAAGATCCTCATAGTAGAAACTAACATTATGAAAATAAAACTACGAACTAAAACTAATGCCACTATTATAGCAACTTATTTTGAAATTGATACTAAATTACTAACAACTGAAACACACAAGGACATGCCCATTAACTAGGACAATAAAGTAATTGGCATATCTGATTATGGTTCTCCACTGAATCCTCATCAAAATGAAAATGAACCAAACAAACTGTATGAAGAAATATAACAATATTTTGTACCTTTCTGCTTCTCTGTACTCCAAAGAGTCTTTCTTTGCTTCAAAAAACTAGTCACACTAACTTGCATGTCAATCTTGCTTTAGTAGAGTGTGGGAAGGGAGAATAAGGCATTGGAGCTCATTCATCTATTTGTATTTGAAAAATTTAGCTGATTGGACTTCACCATTAACTTCTTTTGTAGACTCTCCATTTGAATGATGATTTATGATAGCATCAAAATCAAGTTGATAGGTGACTGAACTAGCCATTAGAACCTTAAATCTGATTGGGATTCCCTCATGAAAGAAGAAAGGAGTAGAATGCGACTCAGTATGCAACACTTTACTTTTGTAAATATCTCTTTGGACCTCATCATTATGAACCTTTCCTCGCATCTGTGGGTCCTCATCAAGAAGAAGAGAGTACCCATTTTCAAAAATAGAAAATAAATAAGATCTTGCATCATCTTCTACTTCAAAATTTTCTTTATAATCATCTTCAACAAGCTTTGCAAAATAGCCATTCACATGTTCAATAGTATCATCTCTTACATACAGAATCTGGTAACCTTGTTGCAAAATTGAGAATAAACCCTCATCTTGCTGCCCCTTATGCATATTTGTGGTATCTATCTCAAGACATGAAAACTCATTACAGAAATAAAAATAGTCATTTTTGATAGGCTCTATAGGAATCTACGTTGCAAACCCCTCCTCAAGATGAGTTACAGATGCAACTGTTGGAAAGAGACAATATGTGGCTTCATAAGTGTTCTCATTAATGGCAGCAAAGTCTATCCCACACATCCTTAGTACATAATATGCCTATATCGGAAGTCAGTTTGAAGATTTTCTTGGTCTGGTGAACAAGAACAGAGTATGTAACAAGGTCTGACAATCAGGTTCAAATCTCTCAGATGGTGTAAATTAGTTGCGGACTTGGACAAGTCAAGAGGGGTATCATGACTACTATATTTCAAAGATTTAACCTCTAGTGATAAAGCAAGAAAAAGATATGAGTATCCAAGTGTTGGATTCTAGTCAGACAAAGGAAGAACTAACCAATAGAGTATCAGACTTCAATCTAGATGTGTAAAAGGTGCTAATCAAGCAATCTGTGATATTACACATTGTTGGCCAACATGATTTATGACTTCTATGCCTATATTTTTGATACACATTGCTAATCAGGCATGGATTTAGCAGACAGATCAATAACTTACAAATATCTCAAGTGTTCTTGTTGCCGACTAAGAAGTTGTTGGGAATCCTTGATGCGGATATATATACCTAATGGATTCAAGCCTGTAAGTGTGTGAAGTGAATAGTATGTATGGTTAAGTGCAAAGATAAGCAGAGACAAGTGTGAAGATAGTAATTCAAGCCCAGAATGTAACAGGAAAGTTATATTGAGCAAAGGAAGAATGAAATGTGCTAGATCAGTTTATTGTGCCTAACTAGAACTAAAATCCTGCATGCATAGATGTTGTTCCTCAGTTCAAACACCTTGGTATCTTCTATAAGCATTTGTAGACTGTAAGTCTCTTGTAGGTAGTGAGCCTTTTTGTGAACAGTGTGCTCAGGCAGTGAGCCCTAATTGGCAAGTGCCAAATTTGTACTCCTTATTCTTTTAACAGATAATACAATCTTGGGTTAGTCACCCCGTGGTTTTTCCCTTAACAGGGTTTCCACATAAAAATCCTTGTGTCATGTGTTAAATTCTTTTTAGCTCTTATGATTGTCTTGTTTTGACATGACATTAAATGATAAGTTAAGAAAAGGTAAGAAAATAGAAAAGATATAAGATAACTAATTCACCCCCCTCTTAGTTATCTGTATTGTTTCCAACGATTGGTATCAGAGCTAAGTTCCTCTAAACAAAGCCTAATAGCTTGAGGAAGATCTGGGAATCTCAATATATGCATATGGTATGAAGGAACAACTTTAGTCTTCCCTAGATGATTTTGAACAATCCCACTCTAAAGTCAATAATTTGAGAGAAAGACTCAAACAAGCTGATGATTTCATAAATGAGCTAAAAGAAAAACTTAGTATTTCTATGAAAAAGAGAAAGGAACTACTCCAAAAATTAGCCAATCAAAGTGAAGTCAATAATTCTGATGAAGATCTGAATGAGAAAAATAAGCTATGTGAGAAGCTGTCGAAATAAGTCATTATGGTAAGGCATGAAATGAAATCAAGGGTTATGAGATTCACCCAAGAAATTGAAGAAAAGAGAAAGATTGAAGATAATCTAAAACAATCCCTCAATGAGAAAATAGAGGACTACCACAAAATGGATAGAATAATCAGGCATCTTGAATCTGATCTTGAAGAAGCTAGAGACATTGAAGAACAACTTGAAAATCAAATAGACACTCTTAAATAAGATCTTCAAACTACAAATGAATACAAAAAAAAATTCAAGATAATCTCAGCCCAACTTGAGGTTCTTCTTGAAATCCAAAAGAGGGTAGATGATAAGCATGGCTTGGGAAATGAGAAAGGTGAAAGCTCTAGATCCAGTCAGAGGAACTCTAGATTAGGAAATCAAAGAAATAGGCCTAGAAGACCTCTGGTAAGGCAAACTAACACTCAAATATATCCATCCTTAAATGGATATTGCTTGAATTGCAACAAATTTAGTCACAAAGCAATCCAATGAAGAAATAGAATGAATCAATTCTATTCATCCTTCTTCGGTCAACGTTTTAGTTGTAAAAGGTATGGTCACAAATCTCATGAATGCAGAAATAGGAAAATGAACAATTCTTTCAATGGTAAATGCTTTGCATGCAATAGGATTGGACATATGGCTAATGAGTGCAGATCAAGAGGATATCATTCAAATAAGCAAATAAATATTGTGTGTTACAATTGCAATAAATCTGATCATATTGCCAAATTCTGTAGAAGTAGAAATTAGGATAGAAAAGGTCTGGTGGAACATGATTAGAAACAAGATAAAGGCAAAGGTAAAGTAAATGCAAATGAAGTTCAAAAGGAGATGAGAAAGATTTCGGTAAAAAGGAGTACACTGAATATTGGGGATGGATCCGCACTAGAATCTAGTATTGATATTCCTTCTGGAAACTAAAAAGGTGAGCTTTGGCTCAGGGGGAGGCACAGAGAAAAACAATTTCCCCTAGCCAGTCAGCTAGTGCCTAAATTTAGCACATTGGGTAAACATCTGACACTATAGATTAAAGGGTTCTCAGAAAAACCTCCAAATAACCTTCAGTCAAAATTTGAAAGGTCCGTATGGAGTTTTGCAAGATTTATAACTACTCAAGTTAATCCAATTCCAATAGCTATCTGGTAAAGCATAATTTCAGAAACAGATCCGGTATGATTCAAAATTGAAATGCTCTAATCTGCGGACCCATGACATGATTAAAGAAAAGAAGATATGTTGTTAATCCTCACAGACAATGATTCTAAGTTCCAAGTAGTGATTCAAGAAAATCTCTCTCAAAATAGCGCAACTGGATAACTTAAGTTGTGCATTTATCACAAAAGGAAATTAGGGTTTGCACAAGGACAAAAGGGTTCTTTCACTCATTATTTACACACTTGCACTCATGAAGAAGAAAAGAAGAGCTCTGTGAAGAAGATTCTACAAATCACTCAAGCTCAACTAAAAAATGAATTCAACCAGAGATTCATTCTAACTCTTGCTTCAAACCCTAAAGTATGAAAAGGTACTTCCATTCTGAAAATCTCTCTCTGAATCTCTTGGAAAATGGCTACTCCAATGGTTGTCAATATTTCTGATAGGCTGAGACCTAAATTCAAGAAATACCCTTACAAATCTCTAGAAGTTGATCCCTTGGGTGCGTTTTCTAGCATTCCGCACGGAGTGTTGCATATAGATGATGTTAGGGTTTATATCCATGCAAACATTGAAGAATTTGGAGACTCAAAATTGATGGAGATTTATCAAAAACAACTAATAGATGAGAATTCTGAACTCAAACTTGAATTCAAGGCCATCTAGGCCAAACACTTTAGACATTGCATACATTTTCCATGTTTTGCAGAAGTTGATTAGGTCCGGTATGTTTGAAGTAGGATGCATGACAATTTTATGTGGCTAATGACCCCATTGAAGATAACTAAAGATACAATTAGGGCAGTGACCAGACTACATTTAGCTAGTGGGTTACCCACACTCAAATCTATGAAGAAACAAATGGTAACTGAAGCCACCGAATCAAAATTTGACAAAAGAGCAATGACCATAGATGACATCACAAATCTAGATGTCAAGTTTGCCTTTGATAATTGGCTACAAAATCTATCATTCAAGCTGGGAAAATTTTATGTCTAGAACAACAATCTATGATGCATATCAGATGTTGAGGGAAGATGCAAATTATGATCTATGTGAACTTCTAAATCAGCTATTGGAGAAATTACAAAAGATTAAAAGGGATAAGAAAAACTCCTTTAAATATGGTAGTCTAATACTGTGTTTGTTTTTCTATTATATGATGAGCTACCTGGATCAAATGGTTGGGTCTAGCAAAATGATAAACCTGTTGCAATTCAGATCAGAGATTACATGTATGGAATTGGTAATGCTCAAGCCCAAAACACAGCTCTCTAGGGTTACTTTAAGAATTTCCAAAGCATGATGCAAGCCAGAGAAAGAATACCACAAGTGATAGTTGACAAATACAAGGATACAGTCTGCTTCATGGTTGACACTGATCAATGTCTAATGGAGGTAGTTGAGCCAAGAACTATATGGATAATGCATATGGGATATGAGGTCAATGAAAAAATCTTGGAGCTACATATTTAACACCTGCTGAGCTAGCCTAAGGACACTGAAGCAGAAAGGTTTGGTACATTTTAAGAACTATGGATAAAAATACATATTGAGTTAAGACAACCAGATATGAAGAGGAAAGTAATAAAGGAAGTTGAAGAATTTGCCAAAATATTTGGCATATCAAAGGAGGTTGTAGATGCTAACAGAGAGAAAATAGAGAGTGCAGAGAAAAAAAAGAAACAAAGAAAGAAAGTGCTCCTGTACAAACCTCCTCTCAGAATAGATCCTCTAAGAGCTCTGCTATTGTCGCTTCCAAAATCTCAAAGTCTACCAAACCAGAAGTCAAGACATCCAGAAAAGGAGAAAAGAGGATGAAGACCAAAGCCACAAGGACATATACAAGCCTTAAAGATGATGAAGAAATAGAATCAGATGAAGAAATCAGGAAAATGAAGAAGAAGAGAACATCTGGGAAGTTCTCTGCTAACAGAAATGAGGAAGAGAAAATAGAGGAATTTGTTAACAAGCCCACTCTTTCCATTGATGACATCATCAAGGCAGTTACTATGGATGGAAACCTGCAGTCGGTGACAGAGTTCTATGATGAATACAATGATGTTGACAAGAGAATTTTGGAAGAAGCTACTGTCAAGTACTTGAACATTTACAATAAAACTTTCATTGAAATTATATCATTAATTCCTAAGAGTCTAGAAAAGGTACTTGAGCTAAGAAAAGAGAATGCAAAGGCAAAAGACTTAGATATTCGGGAGTAGATAGCAATTCAACTTTATCCTTCTCTCACTTGAAAACAAATGGGTATTGTTAAGGGAAAATTGGATCAACAATGAATAAACAATAATAATCAATATCAAGTTACCCAAAACTCAATGAAATGGTGGACTAAGAAGATTAATCAAATAAAGTAATGAACCACAAAGCAAACCTCCTTAACTCGAAGCTTCGATTGATTGCCTATCACAATCGTTCTTGAATGTATGAAATAAGGCCCTTGGAGAGTGCACTTCCTTGCTATGCTTCAAGAGTGTCAATTGAGAATAGTAGTGATAATATTGCAATGAAGAGGAGCTTCACAATGAGCGCAGTAGTACGTAGTGATGAATGTGATCACAAGCAATGAAGGAATTGGTGCCAAAGGCATGCTATAATTCCTACAAAGTAACAATACTTAAAGCTTGGATGATTGAAATGGAAGAACAAGGTTCAATTTATAGACTTGAGAGAATGAAGATCAATGGTATAGAAAGAATGATAATGTCAATGGTTGAGAATAGATGAGGAATGTGCAACGAGTAAGAAGAGGACATGTGTCTTCCTTTCTTTTGCATGAGAGGAGTTAACAAGAATAGAAGAATGAGTTAAAGCATTTAAAATAATATAATAATCAGTTAAGTGATTTAAAACAAGAAGAAGGGATTTGCATGAGAATAAGAAGATATTTTGCTTTATTAAATATTAGGAATATTTAATTGCATGTACACAAAGCTTGAATTATATTTAGAGATAACTCAATTTAGAAGAAAAATCAACTTAAATAAATATTTGATTTATTTAAATTTAGAGAAGATATTATTGGAAGAGACAAATTAAATAACTAGAATTATTTAATTTAGAAGATAAGAAAGCAAATTAAATAAATAAATTTATTTCATTGTTGGTGCATGATTTGGAAGAATAAATAAAATATTTGATTGTATTTTATTTTTGGAGATTGAAAGGATTTAAATAAATTTGATTTGATTTAATTAAATAATTAAGAATTATTTAATTGTTTTGGAAGAATTTAATTAAATAAAGGATTGTATTTAATTTTGACTTTAGAAGAGGTAATTAAATATTTTGATATTTAATTAACTTAGAGGAATATGAATCGTGTCATTTTTAGGCATATACATTTTGCCCCTCTTTGATGCAATACAGTTTACAACATTGCTTCAAAGAATAGATAGTCTAATAATGATACATGCCCTAGTTTGGCCCTAGTATAGGTTATGACGATAGGATGCCCCCTCGAGAGATTGGACGAAAAGAAGGCAGAAGGTGAGAGACGAACAATCTCACGAAGATGAAGGGAAAAACTAGGATAGGTTTGAAGAAAATAGGATGTGTTTCAAAGAAATGGGAAGAAAATTAGAAGAAACAGGTGTGGGAAGTAGTCGCAGTCACCACCTAGCTAGATTAGGGTTTGTATGCTATAATAGGAGCAGGATCCACAAGACAATTCATTTGCACACTTGTCTTTGGTTGATTTGCTTTGGAGAGCTTAAAGGAGCATAGAGTAGTAAGCGCGAGGATGGACATTCCACATGAGGAGGATCGATTTGAGTGCGTCTGTCGATTCAACCAGCCAGCAGAGGTAGGACCCCCAGTATGTATCTCAAAAAATTTCCCCTAGGGTCGAATTTGATAGCAACAAATGCTAGGAGAAAACTAGGATAGACAAAAGCACCCGAAAGGTAGTGTGGACAATATGCCACATGAAACTGCGCATGCATGGTTATGCAGTGCATATATAGCATAGGATGGCACATATGTAAAAGTCATGCATGCATATATTTTGTTGGTACATGCATAATTGTGTAGCGCATTTATGGTATGTAGTGGGACTTTTGTCGGGACAAAGCATATATGGTATAGGGTGACGCATGCATGGGTTCTTGTGGTGCTTCTGCCAAAAGTGGCATGTGTATCAAGAAATTGTGCATTGGTTAAGAAACAACCCATTTACCACCTGTTATGGTGCATATGATATAGATAGGCAGACTAGTTAGCAAAATTGACTTGATTGGCGTCCTGTTTGATGCATTAATCAATAAGCTATCTCTGAGATTGTAGGAATCTAGTCAAGAGATGTAGTGTGCTATTTTGATCAATTCGAAATGCTAAGTTAGTTGATATGGTTCTATAGATATGTTGAGTATGGTATTTGCAGCATTAGGTTGACGCCTTGCATTGCGTGCTTGCAGGAGGATATACGAGAGACACTTCTATCTAGGGAGTAGTTCCCTATGCCTATGTTGCAGAGATACATGCTGACTAAGATGGATAGAGAGGTGCTTAGCGCTATGGGACTTGATTACTTTTGCTTCATGCCCGAGGTTCAGGTGAACCGTAGTTTGCTGACTGCAGCAATGGAGAGGTTCCATAGCGAGGACAATACCTTTCACTTCCCTACTAGTGAGATGACCATGACATTGGAGGATGTGTACAAGATTCTTCATTTGCCTATTTAAGGTGAGCTCGTGGAGTATGATCCATAGAGAGACATGGGACTTGCCGAATGCAGGTGAGTGTTCGATGACCCTGAGTTGGTCAGGTAGGTCATCTCTTGGCATGATATTTATGACTATTACAACTACTTCACAGGGATTTTAGCAGGACTGATCGAAGGCATTGTATGCCCCGATAGGAGATCACACGAGTTCCCCATTGGATGGGGTCAGATCATGGAGAGTATGATTACAGAGGGCACCCGATATGCTTGGGGTGTTTGTGTACTTATGCACTTATACCATGATATGCATCAAGTGGTATATCACTGAGGTACAAGCCTATTTGCAAGTGTATCTTTTCTATAGTTTTGGCTATGGGAGCACATAGCGATCATGAGGCTGATATGTGTGTTTGATAGGTAGAGAGGAGAGACATATAGCTATGGCTATGCAGGAGTGATTTCCTAGCATAAGCTAGGGAAGCTAGAGTACTGGTGACACACTTTGGACGGAGTAGACATTGTTGTCTTGTAGCCATACCTAGATTGTGAGCATTGGGAGGATGAGATAGATGAGCTACCTTACTACTATCAGACACAGTGGCTGATTAGATGGACACGGTTTATCTTGGAGAGATAGATTATTAGCCAGCTATAGAGACAATTTGGGAGGAGGTAGGGCATGCCATAGGGGCAGGCTCAATTTGTGAGGATGCATGCCGAGAGGGTCAGATGGGGACCAATGGCATCCTATGAGGAGGCACTGGCTGAGTTGTGACAGACACCATACATTGATTGGGACATGAGGAGGGAGATAGAAGATGCTGGGATGACCCAGGATTACAAGGATTGGTTTATTGCACACCCGTTTCTGAGATACTTAGGGCCTGGGGTGCTAGTGCCTCACATAGATGAGGTAGACTCAGACAATGAGGGCCAGGTTGGCTGGAGGAGGAGGAGGGGGAGGGGGAGACAATGGAGATGGAGGTGGTGGGGATAGAGCTAGACCAAGATAGAGGAGGAGAGTTGGGGAGGGACTGTCCCATGCTCTGCAAGTAGTGCAACCAAAGGCCGCACAATACATACCACGGTAGGCACCGCAGGCATAGATGCCGCCACCTTACTAGGTGGTATAGTAGTAGAGGCCCTAGCCATAGGGATAGGGATAGGCATCGGCAACCCAAGATCTAGCATAGTCTAATGTCTAGGAGAGGACTATAGCTACCTTGAGAGGACAAGATAGGTAGTTGCGGGCCCAGCTTAGGAGGGTGGATGCCCTGCGAGAGATAGATGTAGAGGTCATTGCGGGGCTCACTAGAGAGAGGGATATGGCAGATGCATAGATATGATTTATTCAAGTAGAGTGGGATTCCACAGTGGTAGCCTTGGGGACAAATACGAGCAGTTTCTTGGTCAGGTAGGTGCATCAGGCACAGGCACAATTAGTCTAGGCATAGGCACAACTAGCGCAGGTGTAGGGTGAGCTTGCCAGAGTGTAGGCTCAAGCATAGTATTATCGAGGTCTATATCATGGTGTCGTTCCAGTGAGTCAAAGGGCCTCGAGCTATAGGAGTCAGTCTGTGGCCTCCCAGAGAGCAGGTCCATCGAGGTCAAGGGCATCTGTGATGGACCCACAACAGTCTGGGGCCAGCAAAGGAGGAGGAGACACTACTGGGAGAAGTGGTCCATAGCAATAGGGATAGTAGAGACTTTGTAGACTTTTGGATCCTATGTACCTTTTTGATGGCTCAGATAGCCGAATAGACTTGTACCTTTTTTGTATTTTGAGACATGTATTACCATCCATTGGGATGTATATATTATATATGACACTAATTCAGAGATAGATATTTTGATATTGTGCATTTGGACATATTTTATATGATGATCTACATGATGATGCCGCTATTTGATTCTCTCTATATGTATGAGTTTATGATGCACTTCTCATTGTATGATGCGATGCATGTGTTTATTTAATGTAGACTTAGATGTTTTACTTGATGCTATGAGTGTTGGCAAGAGACACTATATGGACTCATGAATGTTGTCATTGATGGTAAAAAAGGTTATCCCACACATCCGTAGGACATGATGAGTCTTTATCAGAAGTCAGATTGAAGAAGTGTTGAGGTCCAGTAAGCAAGAACAGAGCAGTCAGTAAGGTCAAGCAGAAAGGTTTGGATCTCTCAGAAAAAGTATCTCAGTGAAGTATGGATTTGGGAAAGTCAAGAGGAGTACCTTTACTAATAGAATCCAAGGATTTAGCCTCCAGTGTTGAAAGGATGAAAAGATATGAATACTTGAGTGTCAGGTTCCTGATTGGTAGTGTGGATAGAGGAAGAACTGACTGACAAAACATCAGACATTATTCCAGATGTTTACTGATGATGGTAAAGGTTCTCAAGGCATAAGTTATGATTGGCCAACATGATTGATGACTTCTACAAGTATATCCTTGATCCGCATTACTTGGTATGCAAGGATTCTGCCAACAAATTAGAGTTTGAGGAAAATATTGACTATTCCGGATGCTGACTAGAAAGGCGATAAAATCACTTGTGCAGATATATATACAAGATGGATTTAGATATGAAGGTGTGTGTGGTGTATTGTATTGTGCAAAGAAAAGCAAAAAGTAGAGTGAAGATAGGGAGACAGGTCCGAAATGTGGAAGTACAGCAGCACTAAAAGAGAGTAAGAATGAAGTGCAGCAGATCAGTGTATTGAGCTAAATCAGAACTAAACCTCAGCATGAGTAGATGCTTCTCATTAGTTCAAACTTTGAGTTACCTTCCCTTCTTGTAGACAGTGAGCCTCTTGTGAGCAGTGTGCTTAGGCAGTGAGCCCTAATTGGCATGTGCCATTTTGTTCTTTCTATTCTTCTAATAGAGAATACAATCTTGGGTTAATCACCTCGTGGTTTTTTCCCTTAACAGGGTTTCCATGTCAAAATCATTGTGTCATGTGTATTGGTGTTATTTCCATTTTTATTATGCTTGCTTATTTGATTTGATGTTGCATTAACTATTAAGAAAGTTCAAAAAGTGGAATAATTGGGATAACTGATTCACCCCCCTCTCAGTTATCAACAATTGGTATTAGAGCCAAGTTCCTAAAAATAGAGCCTAACATATTGAGGAAGATTTGGGAATTAAAATTGATATGAATGGTTTGAAGGAACAACTTCAGTCTACCCTAGATGATCTTGAACATTCCAACTCTGAAGTCAATGAATTGAAGGAAAGACTTAAACAGGCTAATGATTTCATAAATGAATTAAAAGGGAAACTAAGCATCTCTATGAAGAAGAGAAAGGAACTTCTTCAGCAATTAGCAAGTCAAAGTGAAGATAATGATACAAATGAAGAGCTAAAGGAGAAAACTCAGTTATGTGAAAAATTGTCAAAAGAGGTTATTATGATAAGACATGAAATGGAATCAGGAGTTATGAAATTCACCCAAGAAATTGAAGAAAAAAGAAAGACTGAAGATAATCTAAGACAATCTCTCAAGGAGAAATCAGAAGACTTCCACAAGATGGATAGAATAATCAAACATCTTGAATCTGATCTTGAAGATGCCAAAGATAATGAAGAAAAACTTGAGGATCAAATCGACTCTCTTAAAAAGGATCTTCAAACAGCAAATGAATATAAAGAGAAATTCAAGATAAGCTCTACTCAACTTGAAGTTCTTCTTGAAAGCCAAAAGAGGGTAGATGACAAGCATGGCTTAGGATATGAGAAAGGTAAAGCTCCAGATCCAGTCAGAAGAATTTTGGATCAGGAAATCCAAGGAACAAACCTAGAAGACCTTTGGTAAGACAGCCCAATGCTCAAAGATATCCATCTTTCAAAGGATACTGCCATAACTGCAATAACTTTAGTCATAAAGCTAATCAATGCAGAAAGAGAATGAATCAAACTAATTCATCCTTCTTCGGATAGTGCTTCAACTGCAAAAGGTATGGTCACAAATCTCATGAATGTAGAAATATGCAAATGAACAATTCATTCAATGGTAGATGCTATACATGCAATAGAGTAGGTCATATGGCTAATCAATCTAGATCAAGAGGTTATCAGTCAAATATGCAAAGAAATGTTGTTCACTACAATTGCAATAGATCTAGTCATATTGCCAAAATCTGTAGAAGCAAGAATCAGGACAAAAGGGGTCTGGTGCATCATAATTAGAATCAAGACAAAGGAAAAGGGAAAGTGAATGCAGATGAAGTTAAGAGTGAAATGAACAAGATTTGGGTAAAGAGAAGTACAGAGAATGTAGGGGATGGATCCACACCAGAATCTGGTGTTGACATTCCTTCTGGAAATTGAATAGATGGGCTTTGGCTCCGAGGGAGTAACAAAAGAAAAACTAATTCCCCCAGCCAGTCAATTGGTGCCTGAAATTGGCACTTGAAAGGTTGTGGATCAAAAGGGTTTTCAGAGAAACATCAAAAGAAGGCTTGGTTAAGATTGGGTAGATCCGCAAGAAAATTTGAAAAGTTTAATCTATCAAGATTGATCCAGTTTAACAGTCATCCAGTATGAATGGGACTTTCCCAGTTAAATCTGAACTGATTCAAATTTTGAGATGCCTTGATCTGTGGATAGATCAAATGGTTGAGGAAAGTAAGAAAGCTCGTTGTTAATCACCAAGGACAACTCTAAGCATATTACAGTGATCCAGAAAAAGATCTACTTCAAAATAAGAAGAACAGTGCAACTAGAATAACTTAAGTTGCTCATTTATTACAGTATGAATTTAGGGTTTCTCTGGCAAATAAAAGAGTTCTTGCACTTGTCAATTGCACATTTGCATTCAAAAGGAAAGAAAGGAGAGCTCTGCAAACAAACTGCTTCAAACTTCTCAAAGGCCAACCATTGGAGTAGATTCAATCAACAAATTATTCAAGTTCACTCTGTGAACCCTACAGGCGCAAAAGGTATTTTCCGTTATCAAATATCTCTCTGTAAATCCTTGAATGATGGGTACTGTGAATATTGTGAAAATCTCTAATAGGCCTCACCCCAAATTCAAGAAACATTAATACAAATCCATGGAAGTAGATCCCCTAGGAGCATTTTCCAGTGTTCTGCATGGTATGTTGCATATAGAAGATATTAGGGTTTACATACACGTGAATATTGAAGAGTTTGGGGAATTCAAACTAAGAGACATCTATCACAAACAATTGATAGATGATGCTTTTAAACTTAAACCACAATATAAGGGCATCCAGGAGAAACATTTTGATTAGTACATTCATTTCCCCTCCTTTGGAGAAGATGAATGGGTCCGGTATGTATTGAGTAGGGTGCATGATAACTTCTTATGGCTGAACGGGCCTTACGAGATCAATAAGGAAGCAATTAGGGCAGTAACTAGTTTACACTCCTCCGAAGGGATACCTGTCCTCAAATCTGTCAAAAACCACATTGTAACTGAGGCCACCAGATCAAAGTTTGATAAGAGGGCAATGACCATCGAAGATATCACTGACCCAGATATCAAGTTTACATCTATGATAATAGGGTATAAGATATATCACTCCAGTAGGGAGAATTCAGTATCCAGAACTGCAGTGTATACTACCTATGAGATGCTGAGAAAGAATGCAGAGTATGATCTCTATGAACTCCTTCTGAGTGAATTGATAGAAAACATACAGAAGATCAAAAAGGACAAGAAGAACTCCTTTAAATATGGTGGACTGATATTGTGTTTATTTTTCTACTTCATGAATAAGCTGCATGGATCCAATGGATGGGTATGGAAAAATAACAAACCGGTAGCAATTCAAATCAGAGATTACTTGCATGAACTTGGGGATGCCAAGGCAAGGAATACAACTCTATGGTGGTACTTTAAGAACTTCCAAAATACTATGCAAATCAGAGAAAGAATCCCAAAATCATTGGTTGAGAAATATAAAGATACAGTGTGCTTCATGGTAGACACTGATCAATGCCTAATAGAGGCAGTGGAGCCAAGGACAGTTTGGATCATGCCTATGGGATATGAAGATGATGAACAAATTGTGGAGCTACATATCCAACACATGCTAAACCAGCCAAAGGATCCAAAGGCAGAAAGATTTGGAACCTTTGAAGAACTGAGTGTAAAAGTTCATGTGGAACTTAGACAACCGGAAATAAAGAGAAAAGCAAGAAAAGAGGTTGAAAACATTGCCAAAATCTTTGGCATATCAAAAGAGGCATTTGATGCCAATAGAGAAAAGATGGAAAGAGCAGAGAAAGAAAAGGAAGAGACAGAAAAGGAAAGTGCTCTGGTAGAATCTTCCACCCAAACCAGATCATCAAAGAAATCTGCACCTGCCACTGCTAAGAGCTCAAGGGCATCAAAACCAGAAGCAAAATCATCCGGCAAAGGAGAGAAAAGAACTAAAACAAAGGCCACAAGGTCTTATGTCAATCAGAAGGATGACGAAGAAACTGAATCAGATGGGGAGATAGAGAAAATGAAGAAGCAGAAGAAGAAAACATCCGGTGAACCTTCTACTGGTCAAGGTGAAGAAGAAAAGGCAGAGGAATTTGTAGAAAAGCCCAATCTATCTTTAGATGATGTCATCAAATCAGTTACTGTGGATGGAAACCTTCAACTAATGGCTAAATTCTATGATGAATATAATGAAGTTGACCAAAAGATCTTGCAGGAAGCAACAGTTAAGTATCTGAATATATATAATAAGGCTTTTATTGAAATTATATCTCTTATTCCCAAAAGCCTAGAAAAAGAGTTAGAAGTAAGAAAGAATAATGCCATGGAAAAATATCTTGAGATCCGGGAGCAGATAGCTATTCAGCGCTATCCTTCAATCACTCAGAAACAAATGAATATGATCTTCAAAGATTGCAAGGATGAGTTCTGGAGTAAAGCTAGAATGAATCTGCTTATGCTTGGAGAAACTGATAAAGTGGCAAATGAAACTAAAGAGATCCTCCAAAATGCCTTCAAAAAATTCAATCTTCCTATCTTAGAGGACTTAGGTGTTGATCCCTTGGCCACAGGTGTTGAGGAAGAGTCTACTGAGAAAATGGTAGAAGAAGTAATGGATACTAGTGCAGAAAAAGATAAGGATTTGGAATCCTCTACTCCAGAAGAGGAAATCCTTGAACAAGCAAACACCTCTCCTCCGGTTTCCCCTGTAGCCTTCGGATCTAAAGGAGAAGAAAGAGTAGAAGAGAAAATCAGCCAAGAAGTAGAAGTGAAGGAAAAAGAAGATAATAGTACTAAGGTTGTGGAAGGATAGAAAGCTCCAAGAGATAGTTCTGTGACTGCAGAAGAATAGAAGAATCTATCTCCAGCAAGAGACACTGCAGAATCTATCAAGGACTTCTTGACAAAAGAGACTATGGAGATTGATGAACCAGAACTACTAAAAGGGCCACTTGATTTTGACTCTCTTTCTCCGGTACAAACAATGAAGATAGCTTGATTTGCTAATGCAAAGGCCAAAGAAAAACTCCTGAAGTCTCACATGGAAGACTGTGAGCTAATAGCAGCCACATATGGAGTGTTAGAAAAGATTATGCCATCTTTTCAGAAGGATCCCTCTGCCTCCTCATCTGGTAATCTCAAATCTCTAATTAATAGTATTAGTACACATTTCAACTCTCTAGAGAAATCAGCTGATGAGAAGGTCAGGAAAGAGTTTTTGGATAAGAGATTCTCTGAGCTGCAAGGAATAATAACAAATGACAGGAGAGTTATGGGTATTGGAATAAAGATCTTGGAAAATACTCTTAAGGATGGAGGAGATGTATACAAATTTTGTATAACTTGGTCTAAAGCAACAGTGGAGATTGAGAAGAAAGTGAAAGAACAAGAGGACAAACTAACAAAACTTTCTCAAAATTTTGATCCACTTACCACATCCATAATAAATCAAGAATGTTAGATGATTGCAGTTTTGAATGAAATTAAAAAGCTTGAAAAAGAGAAGAAAAATAGAATCAGTAGGTTGAATGAAATTAGAGGAATAATTATCCCTAAGTTGGAGGCCATGCATGAGGCCCTAAGTGATGCTCAAACTACAGCCAGGACAAATGATCTGATAGATTTGAAAAAGGTAGAAGCTTATGCATTCCTGTTGAGTGGTCACATCACAATTTTGAACAAAATGAAGTAGAGTTGGGCAACAAAATTTGTCCAGTTGAAGACATCTTTTGTAGATATCCTTCAGTTTATGTAAAGTATAGCATGTATAAATACTTATGTGGCTAAGTATAGAAGTGTTTTTGAGAATTTTTTGATGTGCAGACCCCACCCCTTGCCATTGATGTCAAAGGGGGAGTGAGGAGCAGTGAAAAATGAGGAATCCAACTAAGGGGGGGCTCTGAAAAATGTACATAAAAACAGAGCATCTGCCAAGGGGGAGTATAGTGTGACACTTAGTCATTTTTAACTAAGTGTTGCCATCAATGCCAAAGTGGGAGATTGTTGGAAAGAGACACTATATGGACTCATGAATGTTGTCATTGATGGCAACAAAGGTTATCCCACACATCTGCAGGACATGATGAGTCTTTACCGGAAGTTAGATTGAAGAAGTGTTGAGGTCCAGTAAGCAAGAACAGAGCAGTCAGTAAGGTCTAGCAGAAAGGTCTGGATCTCTCAAAAAAAGTATCTCAGTGAAGTGCAGATTTGGGGAAATCAAGAGGAGTACTTTGACTAATAGAATCCAAGGATTTAGCCTCCAGTGTTGAAAGGATGAAAAGATATGAATACTTGAGTGTCGGGTTCCTGATTGGCAGTGTGGACAGAGGAAGAACTAACTGACAAAACATTAGAGATTATTCCGGATGTGTTACTGATGATGGTAAAAGTTCTCAAGGCATAAGTTATGATTGGCCAACATGATTGATGACTTCTACAAGTATATCCTCTATCCACATTACTTGGTATGGAAGGATTCGGTCAACAGATCAGAGTTTGAGGAAAATATTGACTATTCCAGATGCCAACTAAAAAGGTGATGAAATCACTTGTGCGGATATATATAAGATGGATTTAGATGTGAAGGTGTGTGTGGTGTATTGTATTGTGTGAAGAAAAGCAAAAAGTAGAGTGAAGATAGGGAGACAGGTCTGGAATGTGAAAGTACAGTAGCATTAAAAGAGAGTAAGAATGAAGTGCAGCAGATCAGTGTATTGAGCCAAACCAAAACTGAACCTCAGCATGAGTAGATGCTTCTCATCAGTTCAAACTTTGAGTTACCTTAACTTCTTGTAGATAGTGAGTCTCTTGTAGGCAGTGAGCCTATTGTGAGCACTGTGCTTGGGTAGTGAGCCCTAATTGGCATGTGTCATTTTGTTCTTTCTATTCTTCTAACAGAGAATACAATCTTGGGTTAATCACCCCATGGTTTTTTCCCTTACCAGGGTTTCCACGTCAAAAACATTGTGTCACATGTATTGGTGTTATTTCCATTTTTTATTTTGCTTGCTTATTTGATTTGATGTTGCATTAACTATTAAGAAAGTTTAGAAAGTGGAATAATTGGGATAACAGATTCACCCCCCCTCTCAGTTATCAACAATGAGATGTTATCTAGATGCATCTTTTGATATGATGCTATGTGATGTTATATGACCTAGTGCAGACTTAAATTCTTTATCTAATATGTTTCTAATGTGTGTGAATGTAGGTGATGTCTATATGATTATGCAGTTTACGTGATGCACTTATCTATGTTTTTTTATTTTTTCTATTTTGACACTATATGATGATTGTATATGGATGACCTAATGCACTTTATTATGTATGCAACTGATTTAATCATGTAAATGACTATCTCATGTGAGATGATATTTAACTATATGCTATGTTTTTGTGATGTCCAAATGTACTCTATCGACACATAAATGACAGAATGGTAGGTAGAAGATTGATTTGAAAGAGTGACTTGATAGAAAGACTCACAAGCTTTGCTTTGTATTGTTACTTTGCATTATTTTGGATCTTTTTTATTGCATGGGATATGGATGTATGGATGTATAAATGGATGTATAATAGATGTTTTGCTTTTGACATCTTGATAGTGCAAGTATTTTGGAGTGCTTATTTCATCATTGGGCAATTTTTTTGGTACTTTTTCAAAATATTGTAAGTTAATACAAGCATCTAGGTATAATTGAACTGAGATGACCTGAGCACTACTTACATAGATTTTGATTTAGGAAGTTAATACAAGCATCGAGGTATAATTGAACTGAGATGCCCTGAGTATTTCTTACGTAGCAACAAACAAGGATTACCCCCGTTCATGTTTAGACCTTTGATGTCCTCAATGATCTTTTGTCAATCATGTTCTTAGACAAGGCTTCACATTACTAAAGTTTAATCCACAAACAACAAAGAAAGAAAATAATCATGCCCCCATCATAGAATCTCTAGCTTTTGGCATCCTCGAGTAGAATTTAAAGGTATGATAGCATAAATCAAGACTCTGTAAGTTAACTTAACCACACAAAACATTCTTGCATTTAGATGTGTTTGTTTCTTGCCATAATTTGGGTAAAACAATTTAGAAGGCCTTAGGAGTTTGTTTGCTTTGCTTTGGATAGGTTAATGTTCTACGTCAGGATTTCTACTTAAGAAGAGTGTGTTTTGCTTGCTCTTTCTTGCCTGGTGAGAAGGTTCCACAATCTTTATTGGAGAGATGGACCCTAAGGGACTAACCTAGTGCCTTGGGGGCTCATTGCTAAATGGTCTTGCCTACGTGATGATGCAGAGGCAACGTAGCTCAGGGTAAACCCTAACGGACCTAAGACTTAGGTGATAGAAAGTGGTGTGGACTTAGATAGATAGAAGGACTAGACATGGGATGGATGGGACAATGGAGCCTCGAGGGTGCATTAGAATAATGGCCTTGCCTATGTGATGACGCAGAGGCAACATAGTTCATGGACTTAGACCGTGAATACTAACGAGAAACACTATGCTAGGCTGACACTATGGATACGATATGGGATAAAACCTTGGTTGAAAGGCAACAAAGAGATAGAGTATCAAACCATGATAGGTTACTGTCAAGATTTTATTATGGGATAGATATGGATCAAATGGGACACAAGAAAGAATGGACATGAGGTGATTGGTTTCCCAAAGATGGAGAAGGCAGTTTATCACAAGTAACGCCTGTTTACCAGGTTTTCACCACTTGCTTTTATTTGCATGAAAGCTAGAAAGTATGCATGATGCCTGTTTGTTAGGTTTTCATCATGATACCTATCCAAGGAGCCTATTTGCCAGGTTTTCACCAAAGGATGATTTTTCTTTTGTACTTTTTTGATTTTTTTTTTTTTTTTGTATTTTTTTTATTTTTTTGTATTTTATGCCCCCCTTATATCGGGGTTCTCCTAGGTATAGAACCGGTGAAGATGCATGTTGTTGATTAGGTCATCAAACAACTCACCCTTTGATGTTGCTAACTGATATGCCCCTGATCCATAAGCAACTACAATCACATAAGGTCCAAGCTAGTTGGGTTCGAACTTGCCTTTCTTTTCTCGGTCCTATTGATTGAGAGGATTCTCCTTAAGTACTAGATCTCCAACCTTAAAGACCCTTGGGTGAACTCTGTGGTTATAGATTCATGACATCATTTGTTGATATGCTTTGAGATGATCAAAGGCTTTCTGTCTCCTTTCTTCTAGCAACTCTAGTTCTTGCAATCTAGAGACTTAGTTTTCTTCATCTGATATGAGACCTTTTAATGACACCCTGAGAGATGATAATTCAACCTCAATGGGGAGGATAGCTTCTAAGCCATAGACAAGGGCATAAGGTGTAGCACATGTGGGAGTGTGTATACTAGTTCTATATGCCAATAGAGCAGGATTGAGTTGGATGTGCCAATCACGGCCAACATCATTGACTATTTTCTTGAGGAGTTTCAAGATGGTTTTGTTGGATGCTTCAGCTTGACCATTGCCTTGGGGGTAATAGGGTAAGGAGAAATGGTGTTGGATTTTGAATCGGTCACAAAGTTCTTGGACATCCTAGTTTTTGAAGGGTCTTCCATTATCTATGATAATGGATGAGGGAATTTCATATCTACAGATGAGGTAATTCAGGATGAATGAGGAGATTTGCTTACCTATGATGGTGGTGAGGGGAACAACTTCAATCCACTTGATAAAGTACTCTGTGGTGGTTATGATGAATTTGTGGCCATTGGATGAGGGTGGATGGATCTTTCCCATAAGGTCAAGTCCCCATTGGCAAAAGGGCCAAGGTGTCCTTAAAGGTTTCAACTCTTGAGTTGGTGCATGTATTAGGTTCCCATGTATTTGGCACTGCTTGCACTTCTTCACAAACTGATATGAATCTATTTCCATGTTCAGCCAGTAATAACCCAAATGCATGAGTTTCTTAGCTAAGGAAGGACCACTAGAGTGTGTTCCGAAAATCCCTTTATGTACGTCTTGTAAGGCAGTTAGGGATTCTTCTCATTCTAAACAACAGAGGAAAGTAGCATCTAGACCACATCGATATAGGGTGTCAGCAATAATGGTATATCGAGAGGTTTGGTGTATAAAGGTTCATCATTGGTTTGAAGATAGGTTAGGTGGGAGGGTGTTGTCCTTGAGGTAAGTGTAAATCTTACCATACCAGGGTGAATCAGATCCAACTAAAAGGCATATGGAATGGTTTTTAGGAAGATCATAAGTTGGTTGCCATATAGATTCTACTAAGAACTCATACCGTGACTCATTCTCTAGTATCTTGAGAAGAGAGGCAATGGTTGCCATGGCATCTGCTGCTTTGTTTTCGATCCTAGGTACCTGCTCAAAAGAGTTGATCACAAAGTATTCCTTAAAGCCTCGACCATATGCTTGTATGGGACAAGCTTTTCATCTTTGGTTTGGTAATCATCATTTACCTGATTTATCACTAGTTGAGAATCACCATAGACATGTAGCTCTTTGATTTTCCACTCTGTTTCCATCTTGAGACCAATGACTAAGGCTTCATATTCTACTATGTTTTTGGTGCATGGGAATAACAAACAGTAAGACTTCGATTTGGTGTCACCATGAGGAGTTACAAACAAGATTCCTACCCCTGATCCATGGTCTGTGTAGGAACCATCAAAGTAGAGCTTCCAGGAATGTGTTGATATTTTGAATAAGGATTCATTTGGAAATTCAAATTGCATTGGTGTGGTGTCCTATAATGGTGCATCTACTAACTAATCAGCAATGATTTGTCCCTTCATATCTTTTTTGTCTACATACTCAATGTCGTATTCACTTAAGAGCATTACCCATTTGGCTAGGCAACCTATAAGAGCTACTTTGCTTAGTAGGTACTTCAGTGGATCTATTTTTGCAATAAGTTTGACTAGATGTGCAAGCATATAATGTTAGATTTTTTGGGAAGTAAAAACAACTGCAAGACATGATCTTTCTATTTGAGAGTATTGCAACTCATAGCTCACTAATGTTCGGCTAATGTAGTAGATGACTCTTTGTTTATTCTCATAATCGTGTTGTGCAAGAAGAGCCCCAAGAGCTGTAGGTGTAGCAGATATGTATAGTATCAATGGTTTCCCTTAGATAGGAGGCATGAGAATGGGTGGATTCATAAGATATTCTTTCAATTTGTTGAATGCCTCTTTGCATTTCTCATCCCATCTGAAGGGAATGTTCTTGTCTAGGAGATGACTGAATGGTTGACACTTGTCTACCAGTTGTGATATGAATCTACAGATTGCTTGTAGTTTGCCTTGTAAGGATCTTAGTTGAGTAAGAGTCTTGGGTGGTGGCATGTCCATGATAGCCTTGAATTTAGTAGGGTCCACCTCTATTCCATTTGTCGATACAATAAATCCTAGGAGTTTGCCTGAGGTGACTCCAAACACACATTTCTTTAGGTTCAGCCTGACCTTGAATTGTTCTAATCTCTGAAAGACATTCTCTAACACATCCAGGTGTGATTCTCTTGTGAGTGACTTTGCTAGGATATCATCGACATAGTCTTCCATTGTTACATGCATCATATCATGAAATATAGTGGTCATAGCACGCTAATATGTGGCTCTTGCATTCTTTAGCCCAAATGGAATGACATTCCAATAGAAAGTGCCCCATGGACAAGTAAAAGTTGTCTTATTCTCATCTTCTGGTGCTATCCTGATCTGATTATATCTTGAGAAGCCATCCATGAGAGATAACATGGTATGCCCTATTGTTAAGTCGACTATGATAGCTATATTTGGCAACAGAAAATCATCCTTGCGGCAAGCTTTGTTTAGATCTCTAAAATCATTGCATAGTCTGACTCAGCCATTAGGTTTGGACATTGGTACTATGTTGTAGACCCATTCCAGATAGTCTATAACTTTGATGAACCCCACATCCAATAATTTCTTGAGTTCTTTTGCAAGCAGTGCTATGTGTGGATGCATCTTTCTAAGCTTCTATCTTACTGGTTTCACTCCTGGATCTAATGGAAGATGATGTAGAATCAAATATGGATCTAACCCTAGCATATCTATGTATGACCAAGCAAAATTGACTTGCTTTCTCTTGAAGAATGGTACAAACTTAGTCTTATCTGGTGGGGTTAGAGATTTAGCAAAGTGAATGATCTTAGGTTGTTCCTCTGGTCCAATGTTAATAGGCTCTGTCGGTTCCACAACAATCTGTGACTTCTCCCAGTGAATGGCATCAATGAGAGTGTCAAGCCTTCCATCATTAGGTGCCACAGTTAGGTTTCCACCTTCGGATATGTCCTTTCTTTTTACTATTTTGGGATCTGACACTACCACAAAGCGATTTTCACTGTCAGATCCAGTTTTTATTTTGATATTTTTGTGACTAGAAGGCTTGGCACCCTCTCTGAAATAAGCCATGGTATTGAGTTCAATAGTGATACTAGCTTTATGATCTCCTTTGGGTAGGTGGTCCCGAAGTTCCATGTAGTCAATATAGGCATCGTCATTTTGGAACATATCTAGTTGAGGAGTTCCTCACAGATCCCAGTCAATAAGTTCAAGATACACAAGGGGGAGGGAGTCGAAGGATAGATCTGATTCGTTGATAGTTTGAATGGATATACTAGGAGTATTGGTAGGGGGAGCGTTTGGGATGGTACTTTCTTCCAAATTGTTTATTGTGATAGAAATTGAACCTTCCTCAAAAGTCGTATTCTTAGAGATAGGCAAATCAGACTCTAATGGTCTGTTCAGTAGCGATTGTCCCTTACAGTAGGGGCTATAAGTTTGAATGGTATCAACTTCTTTGTCGTCATAGGAATTCTCTATCAGCTCCTCCCACTCATATTCAATGGAATCTATGTCACTGTCCACTTGAAGTGTATGGATCATTTCCACTAGACAAGCATTTTCTTTGGCTTTGCCCTTATCCTTATATCCTAGGCCTTTTGTATTTCTAGCCAATGAGGATGAAGAAGGTTGAATGGGTTCTATGAATCCTTCTTTTCTTAGGTTGATGGGGCCTTATCCTTCGTAACCCATTCTATGTAGGATAGATTCACCTCGCCCATATATTTCTGTTGGGAGCCTAGGTGGTTCTTATTGTATGTTCTCTTCTTCTTCGGTATAAAGCCATTGTAGGATATCTCTTTCCTCTATCTCATCTAATAAGGTCCCCCATTTTACAAAGGGAGTTGTGGGAGGTATAGGAGGAGTAGATGGCTTTGGAAAATGCTTGGGTGGACCAAAGGATCTAGGAGATAAAGGCATCTTGGCTAGATTGAGGCTATGCTCTATGGAGTATTCCCTAACTCCTTTTTCTTTGATGGTAATTTTTTGCTCTTTGGGCCTTGATGAGGAAGCTTCAGAGGTATGATCATGCTGTGGGGTAGGGGATGTAGATGCTCTATTGTTTGGTATGATGCAATCAGGTTTTGAAAGGACAGAGTTGCAATGTTGAAAGGGATCAGGGTCTCCTTGAATGGTGACTTGCTTGCCATTATGCAGAAATTTTATGCATTGGTGATAGGTAGAGGGAACAACCTTCATGGCATGAATCCATGGTCTCCCTAGAAGAATATTATAGGTGAGTTCCCTATCTAGGAGTTGGAACACAACATATTTTATTATCAGTCCCACTCATATGGGTAAGACTACTATTCCTTTTGTAGTTCTCTCCTCTTCATCATAGGCTTTGATAGTAATCTTCTTCCTTGGATGAACTGTAGTTTTGGAGAACCCCAATGTAAAGACTAGCTTTAATATGCAAATATTTAAACTAGCTCCCCCATCAATGAGAACTCTCTTGATGCGGTGCTTGTGGATGAAGGCAACAATATGCAGAGGGGTGTTATGGGGTTGAGACACTAAGAGGTCATCTTGCTTGGTAAATGATATGGTACTTAAGGAGGTCCGATTACCTACCATGGCCTGAAACTTCTCTTGGGCCAAGTTAGTGGGGACAATGTTTTCCACTAAGGATTTATTAAGAATCTCCTTATGAGAAGGAGATAGATGCAACAAATCCAAGATAGAAATGTGGGCCAGAGTCTTCTGTAGTTGGTTTATGACATTATACTGACAGAAGTTGGACTGAGAAGGTGACAACCTTGGAGGGACGGTATTCAACGTGACTTTACCATTGTGGGTAATGATACTACAACTAGTTATGTTAGGTTCTAATTGTTGGTTTGGCATGACCACATTGATTTGTGGGACATGCTCTAATATGCAATTTATGGTATAGTCAAATGGCACACTTGAGTGGTTGGCATTACTATTCCCACTATTCTGATTTTGCATGTTGCAGTTGTTGTTGTTGTTACTGTTGTTGTTGTTATTACCATTGTTATTGTTGCCGTTATTTTTATTGTTGTTGTACGACCTATTATGATTGAGAAGTGGATCTCTATAAGCCACATGTGTCTCATTGGAGGTATGTTGTTGGGTTCCTCCTTGATTTTGATTAGGCACATCCTGAATAACATGTTTGAGATGGATACAATTGTTGGTTGTATGTCCTCTTCCTCTATGATACTCACAATAGTCGGTGTCTTTCTAATAGTGAGGTTTGACCGTAGGCTCATAATCACTTATTGGCGGTAGAGAGATTTCATTGTTGGCCAATAACTTCCTTAATGCAAATTCTTGGGGCTCACCCAACGGTGTGAACTTTTGCCTTGGATTCGCGCTGAACCATGGTCTTGGCTCCTGAGAGAATGTTTTGTTGGGTGTAACATTGTTTGCCTCTCCTTTGAGAGTGAGTATGGGTTGTTTCTTGGGAGCCGCCACCTTGGTGTCAACTACTCCATCATTGACAACATTCTTATTCTTGGTCCAAAACTTTGATTTGTCAGTCGTGTAGTTGGAGGTAGGTGTGTCCTTATATAACTTGATTTGCCCCTTGGCAATCATAGCTTTTTTGATAAACAATCCCATTTCAATGACTTTTGAAAATCAAGTAGCACATTGTATTTGTATTTGATAGCTAAGATCGGCATTGAAGTTAAGGACAAACATCTCCATTAACTGCTTCTCTAGTACATCATACGAGCACTTGCTTGCTAGTTGTCTCCATCTTTGTAGGAAGATGGTGAATGATTCACCACTCTTTTGCTTGGTGTTGCAGAAATCAAGCATAGAGACTTAGTGTTCAATATTGTAAGAGAAGTGTGTGATAAATTTGTTGACTAGATCATCAAAAGATTTGATGTCTGGTGGGAGTCGTGAGAACCACTCCATAGCTTGACTACCTAGAGATCTAGGGAATACTCTCATTAAGTAGGTCTCATTGTGAGCTACTTCCATGTATGCTATGTTGAATTCCCTAATGTGATCTCTAGGGTCCCCTTTCCGTCTATATTTGTCAAATTTAGGAACTTCAAATCGAAAGGGAAATGGTGTCATGTTTAAACTTTTATCAAAGGGGTATAGTGCAACATCTTCCAAGGAGTATGTTTTAGTGTTTATACCCGTCTTGAGATCTGACATTTGTTGTTTTAGCCCCTTGAGTTGTTTTCTCATTTCTTCCATAGGAGTGCTTGGGTCTATGGTTTTATTTCCTTTATCCTCTACATTGGGTCTGTCTTTCTTTCCCTCTTCATGATTATTTTCCACATTTTCTTGGATTGTGCTTACATCAAAATCCGTAGGGAGTTTAATTCCAAGACTAGCAAGATGATAGAAATACTTGTGAGGGTCCTCATGGAGCACTTTCTCTAGCAAACGTTGGAATTTCCAATCTTAGATGCTTCCTTGATAGTCTTCGTTAGAGATTTCCTTATCACTATCATGAGGTATGATGATGTGGTTGGATGATCTGGCCATTTCAAGTTGCTTTTTGTATTGAGATCTAGTAAGAACCATGCAAGGTGATGTGGGATGAGGTGGGATGGGACTAGAGATTTTGGCAAGGTACTGATGGAGACTACTAAGAATATGATAGTTATGACAAGACTTGGACAAGGGACTTTCTCGATTAATGATTCCAAGTAAGATGGTTGATACAAGACGGTAGCCACTAGTAAGGGTACTCGATAGTTGTCTTACTGTGTAGGGACTAGTCATGCACCACGACCACTAGCGAAGTCCTGTGACCTACTAGGGTTACTTGAATCTAAATTTGTATGAAAAAGGGGCCTATGCTGACCTGATATGGGATACTTTTGGCTTCAGACTAGAAAGACCTGATAGAAGGTGAATGGGATGACCAACGAAAGAGAGACTTTGATGTGAAATGGATAGAAAAATGACTACAAGGTAAGACCTGATCTAAGATTTTGGAACTAGATTGAAATGGGTACTCATAACTAGTAAAAGTTTTCCCTCAAAAATTGTGCATGTGCTCACTATCGTGCATACACTGAAATAGATGCGCTGTATAAATTGATGTATGCGCTGTAAGTCGCAATAAATGTGTTGCACTGGAAAAATGTAGATGCACTGTAACAGACAATGAAAGTGCTAAAAGTCAAAACAAATCCATTGTAGGTCGGCACAAATGTACCACAGGTTAGCACAAATGCATAAGAACAGAGGACAGATGCACCGCTTTGGCTTTTCCAATATTTTTGCAAGTTTTTTAGAATTTTTTGATGTTTTTAGTACTTTGATTGCAAGGAGGTCTTTTTTATTTGATTTTCTAAAATTATGGCAAGAAGACACAGCAAACACAAAGAATATTTTTATGGTTTTTTGTTTTTTTGTAATTTTTTGACTCTTTTTGGACTAAAAAGAAAGCAAGTACAACCCTAGGTTTCAAAGGACAGTATAAAACCAAATCTCCCTATCTCTAGGTGAGGCATCTTTGAGAGGTAATAATCACCCTTCCCTACACCAGATTATAGAGTTTTTTAGTCTTACTAAAACAAGGATGAGTAATAAAGGCAACCATTCGAGTTGTTATACATGCGGCAACACTACTTTCTGTTATGGAGTCTCCCAGCCTACAAGGGTTGCACCTTGAAGGGTTTTGGGGGAGGTTGGTTGTCGGTATAACACAACTGCACTCGTTGTTTGAAGCTTTTGCTCCAAACATAATTTATTTATAGTGGCTTGGAAGGGCTTGGCGTCTAGCTTGTTACCACTTAGGGTTGTTCCTACTTGGATGAACGGTATCCAAGAGTTGGCCCCTCTAAAGGAAAAACACATGTGAAAATGATATGTCTGGCATTCTGGTCACCCAAGATAGGGGAGAGCATAGGCCTAGTATCATTCCCAAAACATAGAATACAATTATTCTTTTCCCCTAGCTAAAATGAGAAAAACTAGATGAGCTATCTACTTGGGCAAGCATAGAATTTTGTTAACTTTGAAGTGACAACAAGAGAGCAATGGTCCAATTTTACCAAGATAGCAATGATGAGTTAAATTTTATCCCAGATAGCATGAATTGTTAACTTTGAAGTGAAGATCGAGATAGCAATGGTTCAATTTTACCTAGATAGCAATGATGAGTTCAATTTTATCCATGTAGCACGAATTGTTAACTTTAAAGTGATGGTCGAGGAGATAGAAATGGTTCAGTTTTACCCAGATAGAAATGATGAGTTCAATTTTATCTAGATAGCAATGAGTTGTTAACTTTGAAAAGATAGCAATGTTGTAATAATTCAATGATATGCAAGATAGCAATGATTCAATTACTACTTTCCTAGTTAAAACTATGTGAGATTTATATGACCATCCATTTTACTTTCCCTTTAGAAATCAAAGTTTGAGCTAACAAGTGCAACTATATGAATCTAAACCAATACCTAGCCTACAAAATAGATCAAGAGAGTTCCTACAAAAGACATTAGTGTTAGCAAAAACCTTCAAGAAAACCCTAAAATCACTGCCTAAAATAGATGCACCACTTCAGAGACTGAATGCACAGAAATAGTGAACAGAAACGCCATAACACATATGCGCTAAGACAGAGGTTAAAAGCATTACAAAATAGAGTATATGCACTGATTTGATGTATGTGTTGTGATAGGTTGTAAATGCGCTGGAACAGTGTCTGTATGCACTGCAGAAATGTATATGCCATGACAAGTAACAGATACATGAGAACAAAGACTGTATGCACTACAGAAATGTATGCACCGTGACAGGTAACAGATGCATGTTAGGATGTGATGGATGCATTGTTTCCTCCTATATATGGCTTTCTAAAACACAAAAAACTCAGTTTTTGGGTTAAATTTGGGGCTGGCCCCACAATGGGCGCCAAAAAATGTTAAGGGAAAATTGGATCAACAATGAATAAACAATAATAATCAATATCAAGTTACCCAAAACTCAATGAAATGGTGGACTAAGAAGATCAATCAAATAAAGCAATGAACCACAAAGCAAACCTCCTTAACTAGAAGCTTCCATTGATCACCTATCACAATCATTCTTGCATGTATGAAATAGGGCCCTCAGAGAGTGCACTTCCTTGCTATGCTTCAAGAATATCAATTGAGAATGGCAGTGATAATATCGCAATGAAGAGGAGCTTCACAATGAGGGTAGTAGTGCATAGTAATGAATGTGATCACAAGCAATGAACGAATTGGTGCTAAAGGCGTACTCTAATTCCTGTAAAGTAACAATACTTAAAGCTTGGATGATTGAAATGGAAGAACAAAGTTCAATTTATAGACTTGAGAGAATGAAGATCAATAGTATAGAAAGAATGATAAGATCAACAGTTGAGAATAGATGAGGAATGTGCAATGAGTAAGAAGAGGACATGTGTCTTCCTTTCTTTTGCATGAGAGGAGTTAACAAGAATAGAAGAATGAGTTAAAGCATTTAAAAGAATATAACACTCAGTTAAGTGATTTAAAACAAGAAGAAGGGATTTGCATGAGAATAAGAAGATATTTTGCTTTATTAAATATTAGGAATATTTAATTGCATGTACACAAAGCTTGAATTATATTTAGAGATAATTCAATTTAGAAGAAAAAGTAAAATAAATATTTGATTTATTTAATCTTAGAGAAGATATTATTGGAAGAGACAAATTAAATAACTGGTATTATTTAATTAGGAAATAAGAAAGTAAATTAAATAAATAAATTTATTTAATTATTGGTGCATGATTTGGAAGAGTAAATAAAATATTTGATTGTATTTTATTTTTGGAGATTGAAAGGATTTAAATAAATTTGATTTGATTTATTCAAACTTGGAGGAATGATTTGATTTAATTAAATAATTAAGAATTATTTAATTGTTTTGGAAGAATTTAATTAAATAAAGGATTTTATTTAATTTTGACTTTAGAAGAGGTAATTAAATATTTTGATATTTAATTAACTTAGAGGAATATGAATCGTGTCATTTTTAGGTGTATACAAACATGATCTTCAAGGATTGTAAGGATGAGTTTCGAAGCAAGGCAAGAATGAACAAACTCATGCTTGGAGTAACTGACCAAGTAGTAAGAGAAACAAAAGATATCCTCCAGAATGCCTTGATGAGATTCAATTTTCCTATAGTAGAGGAAATAGATGAAGAACCTTCTACCATGGATGTTGAAGGATCAAATGATGTCAATGAAAAACCTTCTGACAAGGATGTCGAAGGATTAAAGAAAATAAATGAAGAAATCTCTAAGAACTTAGACTCCTTAGTTCCGGAAGAGGAAGTTCATGAAGTAGCAAACACAGGTGACATCTCTCATCTGGATCCCACTGCAGCTATGACAAACATTCCAGACTCTAAAGTTGAAGGAGAAGGTAGGAGAGAGGAGAAGAAGATTCAAGAAGAAGAGGTTAAGAGAAAAGACTAATGATAACTGCCCTGATATCCCAAAAGAAAAGAAGACTCAATCACTAGCAAGAGACACTGCAGAGATAGTGAAGAAATTCTTAGACAGAAAAATGATGGAGCTAGATGAACTTGAGCTATTTCAAGGACCATTGAATTTTGACTCTCTCTCCCCAGTTAAGATATGAAAATAGCATTTTTTGTTCAAGCCTAAGCAAATGAAAAACTCTTGAAATCTCACATGGAGGACTGTGAACTGTTGGAGATTGCATCTAGGATGTTGCAGAAGATCATGCCATCCTATCAAAAGGATCCTTCAGCCTCACCATCTGGTAACTTGAAAGACTTAGTAAATGATGTTAACACTCATTTTGAATCTCTAAAGAAATCAGCAAAAGCAAAGGTTCAGAAGGAGTTTCTGGGAAAAAGATTCACTGAGGTATAAGGACTTATTGCAAATGATAGGAGGACTCTAGATATTGGAATAAAGAGCCTTGAAAATGCTCTGAAAGATGGTGGGGACCTATTGAAATTTTGTCTAACTTGGCCTAAAGTGACAAAGACATTGAGGAGAAAGTAAAAGAACAAGAAGAAAAACTGTCAAGCCTAGTTTAGAATTTTGACCCTCTTTCCTCCTCTTTAATGAATTAGGAATGCTAGGCTATTGTTATAATAAACGAAATAAAGAGACTGGTCAAAGAAAAGAAGAACATAATGAACAAAATGGGTGAACTTAGAGGGATAATTATCCCTAAGTTAGAGGCAATGCATGAGGCATTAACAGAAGCTCCAACCATGGCCCGAACCAGTGATCCAACAAACTTAAGAAGGGCAGAAGCTTATGCATTTTTGTTAAGTAGTCACATATCCATTTTGGATAGGATGAAGAGGAGTTGGGCCACAGAGTTTGTACAGCTGAAGACTACTTTTGTAGACATACTCAAGTATATGTAAGTTTATCATATGAATTATTTGTACATATGCGGCCTTATGTGGAAACTTTTTGTACAATTTTGGTTTGTGGATCCCACCATTTTCCATTGATGTCAAAGGAGGAGTGAAGAGTAGTGAAAAATGTGGAATCCAGCTAAGGGGGAGCTCCAGTAAAATAATGCAAAACATAGAGCATCAGCCAAGGGGGAGTTACTGTGACACGTAGCCATTTTTCACTAAGTGTTGCCGTCAATGCCAAAGGGGGAGATTGTTGGCAAGAGACACTGTGTGGCTTCATAAGTGTTGTCATTGATGGCAACAAAGTCTATCCCACATATCCACAGTACATAATATGCGGAAGTCAGTTTGAAGATTATCTTGGTCCAGTGAACAAGAATAGAGTATGTAACAAGGTCTGACAATCAGGTCTGAATCTCTCAAATGGTATAACTCAGTAAGTTGCAGACTTGGACAAGTCAAGAGGGGTATCATGACTAATATATTCCAAAGATTTATCCTCTGGTGATAAAGCAAGAAAAAGATATGAGTATCCAAGTGTTGGATTCTAGTCATATAGAGGAAGAACTATCTGGCAGAGTATCAAACTTCTATCCAGATGTGTAAAAGGTGCTAATCAAGCAATCTATGATATTACACATTGTTGGCTGACATGATTTATGACTTCTATGCCTATATTTTTTATACATATCGCTAATCAAGCATGGATTCAGCTAACAGATCAATAACTTACAAATATCTCAAGTGTTCTTATTGCTGACTAAGAAGTTGTTGGAAATCCTTGATGCGGATATATATACCTAATGGATTCAAGCCTATAAGTGTGTGAAGTGAATAGTATGTATGGTTAAGTGTGAAGATAAGCAGAGACAAGTACAAAGACAATAATTCAAGCTTGAAATGTAACATGAAAGTTATATTGAGTAGAGGAAGAATGAAATGTGCTAGATCAGTTTATTATGCCTAACTGGAACTAAAATCCTACATGCATAGATGTTGTTCATCAGTTCAAATACCTTGGTATCTTCTGTAAGCATTTATAGACTATAAGTTTCTTGTAGGTAGTGAGCCTTTTTGTGAGCAGTGTGCTTGGGTAGTGAGCCCTAATTGGCAAGTGCCAAATTTGTACTCCTTATTCTTTTAATAGAGAATACAATCTTGGGTTAGTCACCCCGTGGTTTTTCCCTTAACAGGGTTTCCACATAAAAATCCTTGTGTCACATGTTAATTCTTTTCAGCTCTTATGATTGTCTTGTTTTGACATAACATTAAATGAATAGTTAAGAAAATGTAAGAAAATAGAAAAGATATAAGATAACTGATTCACCCCCCCTCTCGTTATCTGCATTGTTTTCAATAGTAGCATCATTCTGGACCTAGTACTTTTCATCTTCAAAGCCCCTTTTAAAGTACTTTTCAGCTTCTAGAAGTGTCACTTCATAATCAACTTCTGAATCTTCCTCATGACTTGACTACATCTATAAATTACATGTTACCACTTGTGCTTGATACTCAAGATCATAAGAACACACTAAATAGAAAGGAGTTTCTTTCTTGACTTCATTTTGATCTTTGAAACCTGATTCCTCTTTGATATAAAAATGGAAAAGAACCTGATCTATGACCTCTATGGGCTGATTTGCAACTACAGAGGCTTGTAATGCATAATTATCAAGATAATGGGGTATCTTTTGTGCCTGAGGGAGGGTTTGTTCTACAAAATGACCATATTGATAGTGCTGATCAAAAGGATCTTGAGGCATGACGTTTGGATCAGCATTATATAGGTTTTGATATTTTAACTCATTCATCCCATGGGAAAGAGTTTTTATAAGTTATTTTACCTCCATCATCTCCTCATGATTTAGAAAATCGGTAGGGAGGGTGGGTGGATCAGAATTGGTATATATTTGATTACAAGAAAGAACTTGAGATAAGTTATTTGCATGAGGCATCATCTGTTCTAAGGGCAGAGGAGGCAATTTTCTAGCCACTATGAGGTTACTTTTAGCTCCAATAGCCAGATCATATGACTCAGGAAGAGTATCACCTCCTAAAGATTGGATCATGTAGAGATCTCAGGGTCTAAAGCCTTTAAATAATACAAGAATGTAAAGGCTAGAGGAGGTCTGATATCAATAGAGAATTTTTTCCATACCTTGTCAAATCTTGAATTGAAATCATGTATGGGCTCCATAGGATGCCTCTTGATTGTGATGAGATTCTGGGTGAGGGTGCTAACATTTGTCTGGTCTTTGAACTGATTGTAGATAAGTCCACCAAGCTGATCCCATCTAGTGATTAAACTAGGTTGCAAGCTTTTGTACCATTCTTTTGTGTTTCCTTTGAGAGAAGATGGAAGCAATAGGGGAGCATGCTCCTCAGTTGTGACATTGTGGACAATGCATAAACTGGTAACATCTTGAATGTGATCTACAGGAGAAACTAAGCTATCTCCAAGAAAGTGAGGTAGTGCCTTCCATGCTATGTCAGGAAGTTGACCCTACTATTGAAGAACAAGAGGACTTGAATCCCAAGTCACAAAAGGTAGATCTCTTTGAATATTTAGATGCACATAGATACCAGGGGCTGTCATGTTCTGTAGGAGCAAGAATCTAAGGAAGATTCACCAATAGAGTCGCCAGATGGAAGATTCATGCTCCTATGAGCAGATATTTTTATGATTTTCCATCAAAACCACAAAATATAGAGCAAAGATTCAGGGAAAACAAATACCCAAGTCTTTGAATCCAATCCCACTAGGTGTACCAAAAACTACTAATGCATAAATTTATGGGTCTAATCCAGCCACAACATGGGAAACTCTAAAATGTGGGATAGCTTCTTAGAGTGACCTCCAGATTTTAAGGAAGCCGGCTCTTCCATTCTTCAATAGGGGTTTGGGAAAAAGTTAGGAGGAAAGCAAGATTATAGATACAATAAAATAAAATCTAATCTCTAAGGTGATGCATTGGATTAAAACAAATACCCAGTTGCATAGTGTTTAAACCTTATATGTTTTAACTAGAAATTAAAGAGTAAAATACATGATTGATACCTAGTTTATGCATAGATTTAACAAAGGCAAAAGAAATAGAAACTTAAAGAAATAAGAAATAGAAATTGACTCAGATATGCATAGAATAGTATTCTTATTATTTGAATGATAACATATTATAGAGGAAAGGTTTGCTGCACAAAAATAACATGTTACATTCTCATTTGAAAAAACACTGCTAAGGCAAAAACAAAACATCTACTTGTTGCTCTAAAAATCTGATCTGTGTATGTGTGTAATTCTAACTGTGTGGAACTTTCTGACCTGAACCTACCTTTTATAGCCAAAAAACCAAAACCTGTTGTAGATCTTTGCAACTGAAAATCTTTCCCAACTATCAAAATATCTGAAATTGAAACTTCCCCCCAAAATCTAGCACAAATCTGGTTTGTAACTATATTAGCAACTGCAACTAGCTATTATGTTTCTGTGCGTAGAAATATACATCTCCGCCTCTACTTTCTTTGGCCTGCGTATAAGTTTCTTCCCACTACTTCTCTTCTTTACCTGCCATAAAAATGAAATGCTATGTATGAAAAATTAGGGCTGCATCTTTTCATACGTAAACCCTAAGAGTTGAATGAGAATCAAATAAGCATCACATTTAATAACATGGCTTTATGGGTTTGGAGAGGGACCCACATATTTAAATGACTCATCTTTCCTTTTATTTGAATCTGACTTATTTTTTAAAACATCCCCATAAGCTTTTGGGAAATAAAACTCTTTATTTGATATAGAAATACTTGGAGGAGGCCCACCACTTTAAACTCAACATATAATAAAAGACTTAGCTCCACCTTGAAAACTCATGTGACTCTCAAATTCCCTAATGAGTTTTTATAAAAATTAAAACAAATACATTTCCCTGTGCTCCGCTTGCCCCACGTGGCTTCCTCCGATGCTTGCCTTTGGTTCTCATCAATGCAGCTGCCATGTGCTTCACTCTAGGAGTCTCTTTGAGCTGCTTCTTTTGCTCCGCAGTTGATATGTGGTGTCTCCCAGTAACTTCTTTATTTCTTCAATCTGAGCAGTTAATTTGCTATCAGATCCAATGGTTCCTGTAGTTGGTCATTCTCATCAATTGTGCTAAGATTTGAAATGGAGAGTGCCATGGCTCTAATAGAGCTCGCACTCCTCCTTATATGCAGCTTGCCTTCATTCCTATTGAGCCTCATGTGACTTCACTTGTCTGATGAGTGCCTCTAAAGTGAATGTTGTGTTCCATGATTACTAGAGGCCTAGGTCTTGAAGAACCTCAAGCCACCACTATTTAATAGGCCGCACCTTTACTAAACAATCTCATTTGCTTGAGATTGCCGAAGCTTACTTTTAGATTGGCTTGTTGGTGCTTAATATTGGCTACAATGCCAAATTGAATGGCTATGTTTAAATAGATCTGTGGTCTGCCTTATTTCAATAGAACACCACCCTTTTGAGGTCGTTTCACTTTGTTAAGAGCAAACGTCATCATTTAAGTTATCTATTAGTGTGTCGAAGATCTTATTAACAAGTTGGGATTTCATGCTTTGACGGTACCTTGATCCTAATGGTGACTTCATATTCACTGACACATCATTCTTATGCAGACCACCTTTCCTTGTTAATGGTTGTGTATTGAATGTTTGAGCTTCGCTTGCCTATTGAGATCAATCTCTATTTCTTATACTAGCACCCCTGAGCCTTAATGACATGCTTACATCATACCACCAAGGCTAATAATATGTTTATATGCTAAGCCTATATTCCACATAACACGCCATGATTTTGGTTAGCATTTGCCTCATAGTTGCATCTTTGAAACTTTTAATATGACTGGTTTCGAATGGTTGAGACTATTGATTTCACTGGCCACTTCTCTAAAATTTGCTTCCCTTAGTCTAATTAAGAGCTGCAAACCAGTCTTCATGAGTTGAACACCTTTCATTGATCATTGTGCACCATTCTTTACGCCACACTTTTTTTTTAACTATGATGAGTGACATTTAGAGAGACTAGGTGTTGTTTATAACAAAAATGACATTGATTCGACTGAGTTTGCTAAAAAACTATTGCCATCACATTTACATGTTCATAAGGAGTAATAATGGGGCTTTCATTTACATTGCCATGTTTGTATATGCAGGAAGCCACTTCTTAGATTCTCATGGTGAGCTTGACTTTGTGTTGTAGTGCCACGATCTCATTAGCTAGGAAACCATATTGGAACTAAGTTTTGAAATGTTAGATTGCACTTTTGAAAGGTCCGCGCCATCTTGGAAATGACTCTGAATAAGCTTGTATCATTATTTCCTATGTTACACCTTCAGAAATAGCACATTGCATCTCGGCCTACTTAGTAGCAAGAAAGGAGCAACGATCTCCATTCCATCAATATTTGTCAATGATTGAGCAAATACAATTGGGATCATGAAGAAAAATACTCATCATCATTCTCCTAATTGAAAGTGCAACAAATTGAACTAAAAGATTTAGCCAGTATACATTACAAGGTTTAGGAGCCCACTCTATTACCAATTGTATACCTCTTCTTTTCCTTTCTTGTGCACAAAATGAAACCTAATGAAACATTCTTCATTTAATTCCTAACCCTGACCAAAATTTCTAATCTACACAACCCTTTTTAATATAATAAACATTGAAACCAAGGTAAGATGGTAACCTTCAGGAGTATTTCTTTTTCTTTGACTTAGGGTTTTACATGATGAGGGAAGATTGGAGAGTATTTCTATAAGTCAAAGGTGGAGGATGCATTATAATAGCCTTGAGAGCTTTTGTAAGAGGGTACGAGTCAAATAATGTAATAATGTAACTCCTTTTACTTTTTGCATGAGTTGAGACGAAACAATGTATTCTAACACCTATTAAGTGCATTATCTTTATAAATTGCCTTAACATTTACAAGTTTTTTGCAGAGAGAGAGAGAGATTCAGTCTTGTAACTCAATTTTTACAAGGTTTATACAGTAGAAACAGTTTATTTCAACAGTTTCATTGTTATTTTATAGAGTTTTCCTTCTATTATCAATAAAATCAGGTGTTCTTCTATTTAGATTTAGGTGTCTTGTCTTTTTTGAGTGATTTGATAAAGATTTATTATGTTTTATACTAAAACCTTTACATTTTATGTCTTATTTATTGAATGCAAGTACACAAGGTGCAAATTTACTACAAGTTACATATTGTGCAAGTCATTTCATGCCTTTTTGTGAAACATTTATGTGGTAAACATTATTCATTTTGAGTTGTATGAACAAATGTATTGAGGATAGCTGTGAATCAAGTTGCAAGTTAGGATATTCAATCTTTGGTGCATCAACCCTTAGAATAAGTTTTAGTTTAGTTTATTTTATCATTTCTCTATATCTTTTCCATGAAATACATCAAATCTAAAGGGAATTTAATGGTAACTAACTCTTCTGGAGGTTCATTCTCATCATAGATAAACCTACAATCTAAGAATGTTCCCATGTTGCATGAGATTTCCATGTTTTTAAAGGCTTAGCATTCAGGGCATAATATTTTTGGCACACTTGGTGGGACTCTAAACTAAGTTTCAAGCCACTTGAATACACGTTTTCTTTGTTGTTTTGGTATGTGCAACAAAGTTTTAGCCTTTTGAGGTGAAAACAACATACCTGGTGGCTCAATTCTCTAATTTCAAGCAGATCTAGTGTAGATAACAATCTAGTGTGATAATATTGACATCAAATATTATTGATATTAGGTGTGTATATCAGTAAGATCTACCTTTGGAGGCAAAATATTCACACATTTGGTGACTCCGAGCTTAAATCTACTAGTTTGAAGGTGGACAAAGTGCTGGTATGTTCTAAAGTTTTGATAAAAACAAGTCTTGATTATTTTGATTTTTGGGTATTTCAATGAGTTTCTAGCTTATATGAATGTTGGAAAATGTGTCTATTTCATGGAGAAAAGTTTCATCATGCTCGATTTCATGAAGAAGCTGTTAGAGTACCCTCTTTCCAACCTTATTAAGCTAATCATGATGTTAGTTTTACACCTAATTCCTATGATTTCCAAAGAAACCAGCATGCACAATATGAATACCTCCCACCCACCCCTGCTCAAGCTTCATGGTAGCCTACCTATGCTCATAACCAGTCCCAGGAAGACCATTTTGTTACCAATAAGCATGTTTTTTTTCTGTTGATCAGCCTCAGCATGATGATAGCATGAGCATTTGAGATGTGACTTTAAGCATTTGGGACATGGCTTTAAGCATTTGGGATTTTTCTTTAAATTTTCTAAAATAGTTAGATGATATTGGAAGAGAACAAGAGTACAACATGTAGCAGGAAGAACTTGCTTGCCAAGCCTATCTCCAATAGCAGAAGCAACAGTCTTATGAGGCCTTTTGTTATTAGCAAGAAATGGAAGAAAAAGAAAGTATGAAGAAGAAATAAAGCATGAAGAAGAATGTCTAAATAGGCAAATTGGTGTTAAGGAGGAACACATGAGAAAACTTCTGGCTCAAGTTCAAAGACCTAAAGCCCAAATTCCAAGTTTCAGAAGTTCTAATTTTGCTTGAGAGCCTATTTGCATTTAAAACTAGTTTTTTAGTCCTTAGTTTCAGTCATATCAAGAGCTTGAACTGAGTCATCAAAGTTTTGAACAATTATGGTGGGCTAAATATATTGATTGTAAAATGCCAAACCTTGTTAAAGCCACCCCTTGCATACCAATCCAAGATCAGAAAGAGGAAAATGTGGTAGAATCTAGGCCAATCAAAATTCTAAGTTTTAGGATTGTTCCTTCAATCCAATAGCTACTTGACATAACTAGGAACAACCCATAATGCCTCATAATGAGATTAACAATGAGCATATTTATCCTACTTCAATAGTTTAAGGTTCTTGCAGTCCTTTTTATGCCACCAAATCATAAAAATCAAACATGGAGCAAGAGGTTGGTGTTTTTTATACTATGTTCCCAGCTAAATATGAGCATAAAGCATGTGTAGAGGAGGTTGGTTCATGTTTTACAATGAATCCTTTGCATTTTGATTCATTTGAGAAGTTTTCTAATCATTGTTTATAAGAGGAATGAAAGAAGAGTACAGAGGTTACAAAGTGAAAATATTTAGTTGCAATGACAAAGTGTTCAAGATTCATTAGAGGAAGAATCAAATGAAAAGGAAGAATCAGTTTCTTTGTTTGATTGGCTGCCCGGTTTCATTGACAGTGATGAAGAGAGCTTACTTATGCTCACATCAATAGTAGATTTGGAGCAGCAAGAAAATGTCAAAGTATTTAATGAGTTGCTAGTTTTAGAGCACAAAAGCAGTCTTATTTTAGAAGATGGAGAGATTGCTATACATGAGGACACTCATCAAGTTGAACAAGAAACCAAAATAGAAAAAATAGACATGGAAGAAGACCTCAGTTGGTTGGAGGAATTTCCTTTCTTCTGTACAAAAAAACTTGAGGCTGATATAACAAATAAAAATTTGTTGAAAAGGCTAACTCATTGTTTGAACATTTACCTTCCTTCATTGAAGAAGAAAAGTCTAATTTGAAGGGTATTTCTTTGGATAATAATAGAAATTTAGAGCTTGAATTAGATGTCCCTATGAACTTTCAAAGAGTTGATAGCTTTGATGAATTATTGGCTGCCATAAGACAGGAAGATGATTTATTAACCATGGATGAAGAATTGACATGGTAGGTTATCATGCAAGAGAGAGTAATGATATTATTTCTAATTAGTCAAATTGTCTTCTCACTTGTCCAAACTTATCTATGAAGTAGGATAACTGTAAACAAAAAGAGGAAAGGTTTCAAGAGTGCAGCCATGACAACATTATATCAGCCTTCTTGTGTTCTTTGAAGGAAGAAGAAGAAGATCATGAAGTTCCAAATCAGCTACTTGTCCCACAAGAACTGTAATAGTTCAGTCCAATGCTCTCAAGGGGGTGTCCTATCAGTGATCTAGCTAGGATGGAAGCCAGCAATGCAACACAGATAATTCTTTCTTCCAAGCATGAGGATTCTATTGAAAGAAGGTACATCCAGCTGTCCTATCCACTTTAGAGCAGTAACATGAATGGCCAACATAAGTGGGTAAGTGGATTTGTTTTTTCTATTCAAGAAACTTTGCAACAAATGGTTGGACATTTGTCACTTTTTCACCTCTTCTTGGCTACTCAAAAGCATGTAAAATACTGTGAGTTGCAAAGAAAGGTTAGCTATTTCATAGAACCAGTTAATGGCTTTATTTAGCCAGCCAATTTCATTTGTTAGTTGTAGGTAGATAGGTTTATTTTAGTTGTTGTTTTCCAAGAAGTGTTGATGCATAGTTTGTTGGTCCTATGTTGGAGCTAGTCTGGTTTTGCTTTTAGTTTTGTTTTGTTGCTAGTCTTTGCAAACTCATGCAGAAGGAGATTCTTTTCTATTTTTGACTTAAGGTCAAACTGGGCTATTTTTGTCATTTTTTTGGTCAAGCATCTTGGGAGGAGGAGTTATGAGCTCTTTTATCTCATCTTGGAGTAGTTATGGGCCCTTATTTTAAGGCTTTTCTCTTTTCCTTGCTCAGTAACTACACGTTGCTTTTTTAGACTCTTTCATGCATCATTTGGAGTCTAGTTGAGCTAGAGTTGACTTCCCTTTACCTTTTTGGGATGAATTTTGTATTATAGGTAAAAAGCTCATGTTTTTTTTCTTATTTCTTACTTTTTCCCTTGCCTTTGCACATTGCAGAGAGAGAGAGAGTCAGTCTCATAACTTAGTTTTTATAGGTTTTATACAGTAGCAATAGTTTATTTTAGTAGTTTTATTGTTATTTTGCAAAGTTTTCCTTCTATTATCAATAAAATTAGGTGTCTTGGCTTTTTTGAGTGATTTGACAAAGATTTATTGTGTTTTATATGAAAACCTTTAAGTTTTCTATCTCATTTATTGAATGTAAGTACACAAGGTGCAAATTTACTATAGGTTATAGATTTTGCAAGTCATTTCATGCATTTTTGTGAAACATTTATGTGGTAAAGATTGTTTAGTTTGAGTTGTATGAACAGATGTATTGAAGATAGTTGTGAATTAGGTTGCAAGTTAGGATATTCAATCTTTGGTGGATCACTCCTTAGAATAAGTTTCAGTTCAATTTATTTTATCATTTCTCTATCTCTTTTCCATGCATTTAAAGGGAGTTGACTCTTCCGTAGATTGGATCTCATCATAAACAAACCCACAATCTAAGAATGTTCACATGTTGCATGGGATTGCCAAGTTTTTAAAGGCTTAGCATTTAGGGCACAATCCTTCATGACAATAGTAACCTTAGGGTAGTACTGAAGAAAAAGATGCCACTTTTCTCAAAGTTGATTTGTTGTCAAAAGCCCAAGGCAAAATTGTTAAATATGTGCTTCTATTCACCAACTTCCTTGAGGGTGGCTTCCCCCAGGATGATAGTGTCATCCACAAACTATTGATGGGAGGAAGGATGTAGATCATAAGTAGGTTTGAACCCTTTCAGCTTTCCTGTTACATCCCCAACTTATAATTTGACCTAATCTTAACGTTGTGTGGTAATCAGGAGGATTAACCATAGTTTAATGATTAGATGTTGTGGAAATATTTGATATAATCATTGATTATGAGAATACTGTCTAATGATAGTTAGTTATGAAACTACATGTTCATATGAATATTTAATTATTATGAATTGTGAATTAGATGATGATGCACTAATCACGGTTTTATGATGGTGAGTGTGACTAGGAAATGAAACATCTTTCAAAGATAGAAGGAGAGTATCATCCAAGAGCAAGAGATAGATTTCAAGAAATGCATCTAATTGTCATCTAAGTATCAGACTTTATTTCCTTATGAACCCTTGTAAGTTGGCGTAAGTTACTTCTTTTCTTTGTTAGTCAATTTTCTATATGTATTGTCCTGTCGATTGAGTAATTTCAATAAGGTTTTCTTCGACTCGACCAAACGACAATTTTAGATTGTCAATGAGAGTTGAAATAAAGTCTTACCAAGTGGTAGAGTACCTTCTTGTTTCCTCATTTATTCTTGAACTATGATTTTGAATCTATTATCCTTGGTATGATATGCTTTAGGTTTATAGCAAAGAAGGGGGGTGGTGTTTAACCCCTAAATCACATTCTGACCATGCCATCATGTAGGTGGTGATGTCGTAGGACACAATCTTGAATGATATAAGTATCTTCATACATCAAGAAGATGTATGAAATTAATATTATGCTATGACTAATTAAATCTAATATCGAATCACATGTAATACTAACATGGTTATTTGTTTTGTATATGGGATGACATCACCCATGGTAGTGGAGTGATGAAATGTTAATTCAAACCAATAGGAGCTTCATGCTCACTGGCCACTTGCATATAGCAAGTATTGGATCGAAAGATTCCTTAGAAGCCATAGGTGGCCTAGTGGGGAAACTATTAGAAATGAAAGAAACACTACTTTAATGGAAATTTGATTCAATATAAATTTTTGCAATCTTTAACTATGTGTTATTAATGGAGATTGTAACACAGAAACAAAACTATGCTCCATAGGAATGTAAAATCAGAAATATGAACACATAACACAATATTTAACGTGGAGAAAACCCTTTCAGGTAAAAAACTCCACATAGGAAAGAGGCCCAATGTTTGTATTAATCTAAAAATGATTTACAATACAACAACACTTCAACTCTCCCCACTAGTCTTCAATCTAATAGCATTCTGGCAGCACCTGAGTACCTAAAATATGTATTGTAACAACTAATACATGGAAAATACTTATAGAAACATTTTCTAACTCATCTTAAGCATTCACCTTCTCTCTCATGAGATTCCCCAACATACAAATATTAAATGCCATCTTACAAGCACCTTCCACTTGTCCAAAAATAGCTATGCAAAGGTTGGGTGCCCAAGACTAAATCTGGCCTCTTATAGCATCTTATGACCCATCATAACCATCATAGATTCCTGCAAAAGAGTATCTTTCCAAGATAGGAACATTGGGCTAAATATAGCAAATATACAACTAACATATCCGTCATATGCATCATAGAATCACAGAATCGTATGACAAATTGCAGGTGCCATATATTCACTCACCAAACATTATGACAGTTGTTATACATGCCAAAAATAGTATATTCCTCAAGGGAGCACGCCTTTCCTCATTTACTATGAGTTTTTACATTTGTCAACAGTAAATGTCACTCCGTAACTGCCACCGGTAACTCTGAAATTACAACTATCAATGAGACTACCTCATTCCCTTATGGGTAATTACAAATAACAAAAAATAAATGGAATAAAATACAATATTAGAATTTACAAGGTTAATGGCACCTTATTCTAACATTCTCCCACTTGACATTACACATTGTAAATCAACCCATAGGAAATCAAATGAAATAATCAGGCACTAGAAACAAGGCCCATGGCCTTTCTACACCACATGAACTTCTCTGTGCTCACAGGCTTAAGCAATGAATCTGCAACATTCTCTTGACTATCTATCTTCTTTAGCTCAATCTCTCCATTTGCAACCAACTCTCAAACAAAGTGATACTGAACATCAACATACTTAGTCTGAGCATGATACATGGGATTCTTGGCCAAACAGATAGCACTCTAGCTATCACAACCAATCTGAATGATCCTGCAATCAAATCCAATACATGTACACAGTCTCCTCAACCAAATTACCTCCTTAGAGACATGAGTAGAAGCCATATACTCTACTTCTGTAGTGGACAAAGTAACTATCAGATGTCTCTTACTCATCCAGCTCAATGCACCTCCAAACAGAGTAAACACATAGCCACTAGTGGACATCTGACTATTCAAGTCACTTGCCCAATCTGCATCAACAAAACCCTGTATGTCCAAAGATTTATCAACACTATTAGTACCAAAATAAACCAAAAAATGATCAGGAATACCTGTAAGATAGTTAAAAACCTTCTTCTCATAATTCCAATGTTGTCTACCAAGGTTAGACATAAATCTACTCAAAACTCCCACTGCTTGGGCAATATCTTGTCTATTGCAAACCATTGCATACATCAAACTCCCTATAGTATTAGCATATGGCACATTAGACATATCCTCAAGATCATCCTCAGTCTTTGGACACATATCTAATGAAAGCTTAGTACCAATGGGTAAAGGAACTCTAACTGGTTTACAGTCCTGCAAACTAAACCTCTGTAAAATAGTATTCACATACTTACTTTGTGACAACCAAAGCTTTTTGTTAACTATGTCCCTCCTAATATCCATTCCCAAAATATACCTTACAGTACCAAGATCCTTCATCTCAAATGCACCTGAAAGTTGGGATTTAAGCTCACTGACCATACCCTTAGTATTGCAGAAAAACAACATGTCACCAACATCCAAAGCAATAACCAATATAGAATCACCAACATAATGAATATAAACACAATGATCCTCCTCGCTTCTAACAAAACCTAATTTCAAAACAAATGAATCAAAATTTTGATACCACATTTTGGGGGACTATTTTAGACCATAAAGATACCTCTTTAAATTGCAAACCCAATGTTCTTTTCCTTTTACCTCAAAACCTATAGGCTGTTGCATATAAATTTCTTCTTCAAGATCTCCATGCAAGAATGTAGTCTTAACATCCATTTTCTCAATCTCCCAATCATAAGCTGCAGCAATGGATAAGAGAAATCTAATAGAAGTCAATTTAGCAACAGGAGAGAATATCTCACCAAAATCAACTCCCTCTCTCTGGGAGTAGCCCTTGGCTACTAGTCTAGCCTTATACTTCTCCAATGACCTGTCTACTCCAAACTTCTTCTTGAAGACCCACTTACATCCTATGGCCTTTCTTCATTTGAAAACATGAACAAGATCCCAGGTATTACAAGAGTCTAAAGCCATCATTTCCTCCTGCATGGCTAGCTGCTAAGACTCATTATCATTTGCATAAATAGCTTCCTTGTAGGATCTAGGTTCATTGTTAGTACTCAATAAAGCATATACACAACAAAAATCTGGTGGGCTATACCTATCAACTGGATTCTTTTGTCTTGTTGATCTCCTCAAGGGTGGAGTAAGAGACTCTACTTGTTCTTCTGCATGATCATCTGAAATAACTTCTTCTATAACTACAAACTCATCTTCATTAGAACTACTTGAATCTTCTTTTTCTTCTTCACCCCCAATCCATCATTTTGTTCTTCTTGAGGTACATCTTGCTAATCTAAATCAAAGTGCACCTTCTTGACCTTTTCATCTTTTTCTTTTGGCTAATCAGGTTCAGAAATAGCTCTAAGTTCCCTGAAAATAACATCTCTAGAAAAGATAATCCTATGAGTTAGTGGATTCCAAAGATTATAACCTTTGACATTATCACCATATCCAATGAATGTACACTTTTTAGCCTTTGGATCCAACTTAGATCACTTTTCCTTAGGCACATGAACAAAAGCCTCATAGCTAAAAACCCTTAAATGTGAAACAGAAGGTTTCTTACCTGTCCACACTTCATAAAGTGTTGAATCAAGAGCCTTACAAAGAGATCTATTTATCAAGTAGCAAGCAGTACACAGCCTTTGCCTAAAAGCATTTATCCAACTGTGCATCACTAAGCATACTTCTAGCTCTTTCCATAATTATTGGGTTCATCCTTTCTACAACACCATTCTGCTATGGTGTATACAGAGTTGTCTTTTGTCTGATTATACATGCATGCTTGCAAAACTCATCAAATTCCTTAGAGCAATATTCTACTCCATTGTCAGATCTTAATATTTTTATCTTTAAACCTGATTAGTTCTCTACTAAGACTTTGAATTCCTTAAACTTAGTGAAAACTTTAGATTTATGCTTCATAAAATAAATCCATGTAAATTTGGATACATCATCAATGAAGGTTACAAAATAACGAGATTTTCTAATAGATTCATTATCCACAGGTCCAAACACATCTGTATGAATAATTTCTAACCTCTCTTTTGCTCTATTGCTTCCTGAAGGAAATAATTTTCTATTTTGTTTACCAAAGACACAATGCTCACAGAAATCAAAGTGCTCATCAGAATAGGAGAAACCATCCAACAAATTTTTATTCTTAATAGTTTTTAATACATTATTGCTTGTGTGGCCCAATCTACGATGCCACAACATACATGCATTTTCAGTATTAGCCTCAAATAAATAGGAAGCATTATAAACTTTAGTGTCTTCAAGCTTGAACAGGCTTCCAAATCTCTTCCCCTTCACTACCACCAAGTTCCCTCTCACTAATCTATAGCCATGCTTGTCAAATGTCACATGTATTCCCAATCATTCAACTTTGAAACTGAAATTAGATTTCTAGCTAATCCAGGAACATGCAAAATACCGGGGAGGGTTTTAATCCTCCCATTACTGAAACACAACAATACATTTCCTTTCTCAACAATCCAATATGAAGAATTATCACCAAGGTAGATGTTACCTCCATCATATTCTTCATATGTGGAGAACCATTCCTTATGTGGGATCATATGAAATGATCATCCTGAGTCAACCAACTAGTTTTCATCAAAAATAACATTACATGTAGAAACTAAAACATATTCACCTACATTTGAGGACTTATCTGAAGCATTGTCCAACTATTTCTTGTAGTTTCTGCACTCCTTCTTCACATGTCCCCTTTCACCGCAGTTCCAACACTTAGCTCTATTCTTTTTACTAGGAGTCTTAGACCGGCCCTTGGACTTGTCCTTAGCCCCTTTCTAATCTCCTTTAGGTCCTCTTTCCTTAGACCTTCCCCTAACACTGAGAGCATCCCCTAAACTATCTGAACTCTTCTTCCTGAATTCCTATGACAGTAACACTAAAACAAGAGCATCCAAGTTTGGATCTGCAAGGTTAGCAGTAATAGCAAGGATAACATTGTCCCAAGACTCGAGTAAAGAACAAAGATGTAAGATACATTTATCTTCCTCACTAACCTCAACATCTACTGAATCAAGATGACTCACTAACAAATTAAATTAATTTAAATGCTTTGCAACTAATTCACCTTCTCGTATTTTCATGGAAAATAATTTTATTTTAAAATAAATTTCATTTACCATACTCTTGGCTTGATAGATCTCACCCAACCATTTCCACAACTTGTATGCAGTATCTTCCTTTGCGATATTCAATAGGAAGAGTCTGAAAGACACAACCAGATGGTTCCCCATGCCTTCTTATCCAATCTATCCCACTCATCTTGAGAGACATCATCAGGTTTCTTCTCTTTTTAGATAGCCAACCATTGGTTTCTTTCTTCCAACAAATCTTCAATTTTTAACTTCCACAACTCATACCCCATTCCGTTGAACTTCTCAATGTCTAATCGAGAGGTTGATGCAACTATGGATGCAACCATAATAGCAACACAAGATCTGCAAAACAAACACAACCAAATCTCCCATTGCAGCTATAGCTTCCACACTACCACCCAAAAGTCAAAGTTGGCTAGGCTCTGATACCAAATGTTAGAAATGAAAGCAACACTACTTCAATAGAAATTTGATTCAATATAAATTTTTGCAATCTTTAACTGTGTGTTATTAATGGAGATTGTAACACAGAAACAAAACTATACTTCACAGAAATGTAAATTTAGAAATATGAACACATAACACAATGTTTAACATGGAGAAAACCCTTTTAGGTAAAAAAATCCACATAGGAAAAAAACCCAATGTTTGTATTAATCTAATAATGATTTACAATACAACAACACTTCAACTCTCTCTACCAGTCTTCAATCTAACAGCATTTTGACAACACCCGAGTACCTAAAATATGTATTGCAGCAACTAATACATGGAAAATACTTATAGAAACATTTTCTAACTCATCTTAGGCATTCACCTTGTCTCTCATTAGATTCCCCAACATACAAATATTAATTCCATCCTACAAGCACCTTCCACTTGTCCAAAAATAGTCATCAAAGGTTGGGTGCCCAAGTCTAAATCTAGCCTCTTACAACATCTTATGACACGTCATAACCATCATACATTCTAGCAAAAGAGTATCTTTCCAAGATAGCAACCTAGGGCTAAATATAGCAAATATACAACTAACATATTCATCATATGCATCATAGAATCATAGAATCTTATGACAACTTGTAGCTGTCATAGATTCACTCACCAAACATTATGACAATTGTCATACATGCCAAAAATAGTATATTCCTCAAGGGAGAATGCGTATCCTCATTTACTATGAGTTTTTACATTTGCCAATAGTAAATGTCACTCCGTAACTGTCGCCAGTAACTCTGAAATTACAACTGTTAATGAGACTACCTCATTCCCTTATGGGTAATTACAAATAACAATTAATAAATGGAATAAAACACAATATTGGAATTTACAAGGTTAATGGCACCTTATTCCAACAGAAACCACCCACCACATCATGGGTGCGGGTGGTAGTTCCTTGCAGGTTAAGCATGCCAAGAAGACCAAAACCTTGCCGTAGTAAGTTTTGTCATTTTTGATTGCTATCAATAATCCTTCTTATCATAGTTGATTATCATTAGCTACTCTCTGAGCTTGAGAGATAGGAAAAGAAAAATGAAACCACAGTCGGCTAAAACCTTTGGAGACACCATAAGCAACGATACATTAGCTCTTAGCCATGAGACTTGATAAACTGTGCTGACAATATCAAAATGACTCCATTCAGGTTAGAAACAAGTCTAAAAACACTTATTTAATGATTGATTGTTAACAGTGATGCTTTGTTGTAGTATAAGTTTTGACTGTGTTAACTATTGCATGATATAATGGTTATGTTATTTGTTTGAAACTTTTGACCACAACCATTGATAAGCTAGACATATTATCTAAGACCTTCATGTCTAAGCTACTTTGTTTAGATTAGCTACTATTTTATTTGGAGATTTACTCTAGGCCACTGGGTCGATAATGATATATGTATCATAAGTCAATATGGACTATATTTTCTAGAACTGTTGCTTGAGGCCTTTAAGGCCAAACTCAAAAGCACTATAGCAAACTCATGTTGATTTCCAACATGGCACAATAGATAATAATTTAAAGATAGCACCAAGACACATATGATGAATTTGAGCCGATAGTGCTCATTGGACATGATGTGTTAAACCATTGTGTAAAGTATATGTTTGAAGGCTCGACCTACATGTGACCATGGCACCAACTATGAACTATTGTGATGATGTTTTGAAACTTTAACCTTAGACCATGGTAATAGCACTTAGCCACAATCTTGAAACCATCATACATTGAAGTTGACTGCTTTTGAAGGGTTATTAAGATAACCAAAGGCATTATTTTTCAACCCCTCAATAAAGGAGGAGGTTAGCAATAAAAAAGATTATTGTATTATTCTATGGTAGCTTTGCATGCATGTAGATACATTAGAGTGGATTTCCTTATTTTTGTTGATAACATTATGACATGGGAAGCATAAATAGCTTAAGTCTTATATGTATATTATAATGTGATTCAAAACCTTTTCTTTACTTATGATCGAACTCCATGAGGAGAGTATTTTTTTTTTAAACTCACATGGGTATTGGAGTTATTGTCTATTAATAAAACCATTTGAATTAGTTAAGGCAATGTATGCCTATGGTATCATGATCGTTAATTTAACCTATATGATAGATCATATTGAAACTTTAAACCATGGAAAAACCTAGGTTGGAAAACTTGGTTAACATTTAATATGATTGAAAAATGGAATAGAGTGATGAGGAGTCATAGGTTCCTAGTTGCAAAACTAACCCATTATGTTTGGTATACTCCTAGGTTGGGAGTCAATCATCCTAGTATAGGGCTATGAATTGAATTAAACCCACTTATACTAGACCTAGAGAGAGAGAGAGGTCAAATTAAGCATACTATAGGATGAGACAACTTCTAAGTTGAGTTAGGGTGGTGGAAAAATGATGACATTCATTGCGTAATGTAGATGATTGTAAATCTTTAGCCAAAGTAATGCATCTATCTCTTCATGCATTGTTGGTCCACAATGCTCCAAATGGCATAGTGTCTCCAATAGTGTGATGCATAGTTAGAGATGATCTATAGTTACATGACTGAGAGGCATTATGAAGGACACAACACTAGATACTCAAATGGAAAACCTAATGGTTCCTTATATCTATACATTTCATGAAGGGTAAGGTCACTTCCAGGTAGGAATTTGTGTGGGGGGCCATCAGTCTGTGGTTAGAGGAAAAGCAATTGGATCATGCTCTCCTTCCCAAGCATGAGACAACCTGAGGTTTATGAAGATAGATGTCAAGAGTTCCAGATGTAGTGCTTTTTTAATATTTGACTTGATAGTTATTATGTATAATTTGATATTTGATTCCTTGAGCATAGCTTTGACATGCATAGTGAAGGTTATTCACTAATGAGATGTAATCGGATATTGTAATTATAAGTTTTGTTATATTCTGGTTTAGAATAACATGCTTAAATATTGAATTGATAATGAATTATTCTTGTTAAAATCTGATTTGGATAATCATAATACATTCCAATTCTAGGTTAAGATGAATATTTATGTTAATTATTGAACATTATGGAATGTGATGTTACATATGGTATCAAAACTACCAAGTTCAATACATGGACTTATGAGCTCACTACTTGATGACTACTTTTATCCAACATTAATAGATGCTAATAATTGGATGTTCTATGCCAGAATGGTAAGAATTAGAACAAAACCCAGAAAGAAGGTAACAAAAAATGAATGTTACCTATGTCATAAAAAATTCTTGGGGGAGCGAACCTCAAGAATGAAAAGAATTGAATAGACTGGCTACTTAGTAGGAGCATGGTTGACTGATGAGGAGACCTATGTCAATGTCGTTAAACACATCAAGTAGAAGTTAAGGAAAGCAGTTAGGATTGCTACTCCTAACTCTACTAATGCATTAGAAGAACCCCTTGTGTGTACCTCCACCTCCTAAAACTAAAATGATAAACTTGAAAGTTGAGAAATGAACATGGCAAGCTATACTAGATTGAAAATGACTTCTAGTAGCAAGGTGTAAACAAAATTTTATAATTTTCATGGATTATATGTAATCTAATGAAAACTAAAATACAATTGAGAACAAAATTATGACAATCTTTCCTTTCTTGTTAAATATTACATGAATGAAAATATGTTTGTATTATGAATGAATTCAATGACATGGAAAAACTAATCCATGATTAATCTACAAACATTAGGAAGAAGTAGATTGCAACAAGGTTTAGCTAAGAACAAAGATGGGCAATAGCTAGGATGAAGGACAACATTTAGGGAACTCTGAATTTAATCTTGACCAGATCTTGACTTTGTTAAAAGAGTAAAGAACGAGGGTAGAAACTCTCGAATAGGAGGTCAAAGGTCGTCAAGGACCCAGGAGGGATGCCAATGATAGGGGTGATGATGAGGAATGTCATTATGACACCACCCAAAGTGAGTACAGGGAGAATAACTCTAAGGCTAGGAAAGAAGAGGATAGGAGAAGCCATATGGCTTTAGAACTATCCCGAGTCATGAAAAAGGTTATGCCTCCTAAATTTGATGGATCTGTAAGTGGAGATGCCATGGAGGCATGGCTTAAGGAAATGAAAATGTATTTCAAAATTAGAAACTATAATGAAGTCACTAAAGTAGTATGGGGGGTATTCCAGCTGGCAGGTGAAGCATCCCACATGGTGGATGAACAAAAGGATGGAACTAGGCTTGAGGTCTACAAGCCTTACATGGGATAGTTTTGTCAAACTTTTTAGGCAAATATGGTTGCCTTAACTATTCTATGATTAGAAGCTTATAGACTTTTAGAATCTAAAAAAGGATGATTTATCTGTGAATGAATATTAGGAAAAGTTCACCTGCTTGCTTAAGTATGTGCCATAGTACCAAAATGATGAGAGATTCTGCATTTAAAAATTTATAATGGGATTGGACATCCAAAATGGGGGCAAGGTTGATGTTAATGGTCCTACTACGATGGACCGGGTCTATGAAAAGGCCATCAAACAAGAACAAAAACTAAAATCTATGTCATTTTATAGACAAAAGAATTGTAAGAGATATAATTGGTCCCAATCCTCTCAATCCTCTAAGAAAAATGATAAAGGAGCCAAGAATAAACAAACTGAGTCCAAGTGGGAGAAGAAGGGCAATAACTACTCCAAGAAGAATGGAGACAATTCTTGAAAACCTCAGGACATGCGAGGACCAGTGGGAGGGTACTACACTTGGGGTGGAGATCATTACACCAACCAGTGTCCTAACTAGACACATGGAGTACAACCAAGAGGAAACCCTCTACCCTCTCAACAAGTGGTGTTCCAGCAACACATTCATGTAGCCTTGGACAACATGCAAGATGAATACCAAATAACTCCCATTGAAATTACAGGTATTTTATTTGGTCTTCCAATTTTAGTTTTGATTGATACTAGTGCTACCAAATGTTTTTATTCCCCTAAAATTGTAAAAAAAAATTCCTAGAAAGGCTAGATACATGGAAAACACATGGTCAGTAGAATATGCAAATCAAACCAAGGCTCAGGTAGAATAATGCATATTTGAGGCTAGGGTTGAACTTCCAAGTTTCTCCATGGAAGTAAATCTTTATGTAGCCCCACTAGACTCATACGATGTTATCCTAGGGATAAATTGGATATGGAGACATTGAGCCAAAGTGGATTGTTATGCCAAAACAATAGAATGTCTTGATGACTTAGGAAACAAAGTCTTTCTACAAGGGAACCCCAAAGAAGTCAAACTAAGACAAATTTCTACCCTACAAATGAAAAGAGCTTAAAGAAAAGGATGCCAGTTGTTTGCTATCAAAATGTAAAAACTAAATGAGTTTGAGGAAACCAATTTCTAAGATGATTTAATGTTTTATGAATAACAGAAACTCAATGAAGTTGGGAAGAAGGAGTCCATATATCAGGAAAGATTAGATATGGACATGTATCCTTTCCCTAGATATTTTGAGGATGTATTTCTAGATGAACTACTAGGATTACCTCCTAAAAGAGTCTTTGACTTTTCTATTGATATAATTCCAGGGTCAGAACCTATTTCTAAAGCCCCTATAGAATGACCACCACTGAGTTAATGGAGCTTAAGGATAAATTATAGGAACTATTAGATAAGGGACTCATTAGACCTAGTGTGTCACCCTGGGGAGCACCAATTATATTTTTGAAAAAGAAAGATGGTACTTTATAGTTATGCATGGATTACCACATGTTGAAAAAAAAAATAATTAAGAATAAATATCCATTGCCTCTCATCGATGATCTATTCGATCAAATGAGAGGTGTAATCATGGTTTCCAAGATCAACCTTCAGTCTGCATATCACCAATTGAGGTTAAAAGATGGGGACATCCATAAAATATCCTTCAGAACAAGGTACGGGTATTATGAGTTTACTATCCTACCTTTTGATTTAACAAATGCACCGGTGGCATTTATGAACCTAATGAATAGTGTGTTCAGGGATTGTTTGGAAAAGTTTGTCATAGTGTTGTTGGATGACATTCTAATCTATTCTAAGAATGAGGAAGAGCATATTCATCATCTAATGATTGTTCTTTAGAGATTTAGAGAGAAAAAATTGTATGGCAAGCTCTCTAAGTGTAATTTCTTTCAAAAGGAAGTACAATATTTGGGCCACATAATTTTAGCTAAGGAAATAGCTATGGACCCAGCTAAAATCAAGGCAATTTTGGAATGGTCGGGACCAAGAAATGTTCATGAGGTCTAAAGTTTCATGGGCCTTGCAGGTTATTATAGGAAGTTTGTGAAAAACGTTTCAAAAATTGCATACCCTATAACATCCTTGCAAAGAATAGGAAAGAGATTTGAGTGGTCAAAAAAATGCCAGAACGCCTTTGACCTACTGAAGGAAAAATTGACTTCAAAACCAATTTTGAGGGTACTTGACCTAGAGGGTCAATTTTTAGTTATTACCGATGACTTGGGAGAACGCTTAGGTGGTGTACTAGTCTAGGATGGACAAGTCATTGCGTATGAATCTTGAAAACTAAGAAATTATGAACATAACTATGCCCCACATGATTTGCAACTAGTAGTAGTCATTCATGCACTACAAATGTGGAGACACTACTTTCTTAGGAAACCTTTTGAGTTGAAGATAGATCACCAAGGACTCAAATATATGTTCTCTTGAAACCATATCTTAATGCTTAGCAAAGAAGATGGTTGGAATTCATCTTAGATTATGATTTCAAGATTAAATATATTCAAGGAAAAGAAAATTGGGTGGTAGATGCATTGAGCGTTAGAAGACACATCTCCTCAATGATCTACATAAATTCTAATTTTAGGAATCAAGTACTACAGAAATCTAAAGGAGATGAGTTTTACGAGCAGGTAAAACAAGCCCTTGAGGAGAACCCCCAAAATCTAAGATATGAAGGATTTAACCTTGAACCAGATGGGTTATTAAGGTTTAATGGAAGGATGTATGTACCTAACTCTGTAGAGTTAATGGTGTGGAAGGAGGTCCATTTTGCACCATATTCTGGACTTCTTGGAGTAACAAAGTTACTTGTTGATGTGAAACCCCTATATTTCTAGAAAGGAATGAAGAGGGATGCTACAAATTTTGTAGCTACATGTATCAAATGCCAGAGGGTGAAGGCAGAACACCATCACTTAGTAGGACTCTTATACCCTCATGAAATTCCTGAGTGGAAATGGCAAATTATAAGCATGGACTTTGTGCAAGGGCTTCCTATGTCAAGGAACAAACACAATACTATTTTGGATGTGGTGGATAGACTCACCAAAGATGCTCATTTTATACCTAGAAACTTGATGGATGGGGAACCCATTATAGCTCAAAAATTTGTTCAAGAGATTTTTATATTCGATGGCATAACTAAGAATATTATCTCAGATAGGGATGCATGAATGACATTGATGTTTTGGAAAACCTTGTTCTCTTCAATTGGAACCCAGTTGAATATGAGCTTTGCTTATCATCCTAAAATGAATGGTCAAACTGAGAGGGTAAACCAAGTGTTGGAGGATTTATTGAGAATGTATTGCATGGATCAACAATACAAATGGGAAGATTATCGAGCCCTCTAGTGGAATTTTCCTATAATAATTCATATCACCTTGTTATTAAGATGGCTCAATTTGAAGAATTATATGGATTGAAGTGTCGAACCCCTCTAAGTTGGGACAAGCTAGAAGATAGGTTTAACCTTGGTCCAGACATGCTATCAGAGATGGAAGGGAAAGTCCATCTGATTAAGATAAGGCTAACAAAAGCCAATGATAGGAAAAAGAGTTATGCAAATGCTAAATGTATCGAAAGGCATTTCTCAGTGGGAGAGAAAGCCCTTTTAAGGGTAAAACCTCAGAAGAGTTCCATTGAATTTGGAAAGACATCTAAATTGGCACCTAGATATGTGGGTCCCTTCCAAGTTCTCAAAGAAGTCAACCCAGTTGCATACAGAATTGCTCTACTACCAGCTCTTGCCATGATGCATAATATTTCTCATTTTTTCTATTTGGAAAGATTTAGTGTTGTGGATAATCAAATTCCTATTCTTGATTGGAATAATATATAGGTGAAAGACCCAAGGGTGGTGGTGATCGAGCCCATCAAGGTGCTCGAAATGCATAAGCTATGCTTATGTAACAAAGAGATAACACAGTGCAAGCTCTAGTGGAGCCAATATGCATAGAAAAATGCCACCTGGGAAAGCTATGATGACATTTATGCAAGATTTCCTCATTTTTTTGAAAAACTTATTTTTATGCTCTCAAAACATTTTATTATTACATTGGTTAACTTTTAAGACAATTAATCATCAGGGACAATGATTCTTATGGGAGGAGATATGTTACATCCCTAACTTATGATTTGACTTAATCTTAACTTTATGTGGTAATCAGGAGGACTAACCATAGTTTAATGATTAGATGTTGTGGAAATATCTAATTTAATCATTGATTATGAGAATACTAACTAATGATAGTTAGTTATGAAATTACATGTTCATATGAATATGTAATTATTATGAATTATCAATTAGATGATGATGCATTGATCATGGTTTTATGATGATGACTGTGAACAAGAAATGAATCATCCTTCGAAGACAGAAGGAGAGTATCATATGGGAGGAACAGATAGATGTCAAGAAATGGGTCCAATTGCTATCTAAGTATCAAACTTTATGTCCTTATGAGCCTTTGTAAGTTGGCATAAGTTATGTCTTTTTTTTGCTAGTTGATTTTCTATATGTGTTGTCTTGTCAATTGACTAATTTCGACAAGGTTTACATCAACTTGACCAAACAACATTCCTAGAATGTCAACGCGAGTTGAAAGATAGTCTTGCCAAAAGGTAGAGTACCTTCTTGGTTTCTCCATTTATTTGCGAACTAGGATTTTGAATTTATTATTCTTAGTATAATATGCTTTGGGTTTATAGCAAAGAGCGGTGCTTGACCCCTAAATCGCATGTTGACCATGCCATCATGTTGGTGGTGATGTCGTAGGATGACATCTTGAATGATATAAGTATCTTCCTACATCAAGAAGATGTATGAAATTAATATTATGCTATGACTAATTAAATTTAATATTGAATCCCATGTAATACTAATATGGTTATTTCTTTTCTATATGGGTTGACATCACCCACGGTGGTGGAGTGATGAGATGTTAATTCAAACCAATGGGAGCTTCATGCTCATTGGCCACTTGTAAATAGCAAGTATTGGATTGAAAGATTCCTTAGAAGGTGGAGTGGGGAAACCACCCACTACATCATGGGAGCGGGTGGTAGTTCCCTACATGCTCGACATGCCAAGAAGACCAAAACCCAATCGTAGTAAGTTGTCATTTTCAATTGCTATCAATAATCATTCTTATCATTGTTGATTATCGTTGGTTTCCCTATGTGCTCGGGAGAAAGGAAAAGAACAAGGAAACTAGAGTCGGCTGAAACCTTTGGAGATACCATAAGAAGAGATACTTCAACGATCAATCGTGAGACTTGACAAACTATGTTGACAATATCAAAATGACCCCATTCAGCTTAGAATGGAGTCTGAAAAGACTTATTTAATGATTGATTGTTAACAGTGATGCTTTTGTTTAGTAAAGTGTTGACTGTGTCGACTATTGCATGATATAATTGTTGTGTTATTTGTTTGAAACTTTCAACCACAACCATCGATAAGATAGACTTATTATCTTAGACCTTCATGTCTAAGCTACTGTGTTTAGATTAGCTACTATTTTTATTTGGATATTTACTACAGGCCGCTGGGTCGATAATGATATATGTATCATAAGTCAATATGGACTGTATTTTCTAGAACTGTTACTCGAGGCCTTTAAGGATGAGCTCAAAACCATAGTAGGAAACTCATGTCAAGTGACGACATGGAACAATTGATAATAATTTAAAGATAGCACCAAGACTCATATGATGAGTTTGAGCTGATAGTGCTCATGCCACATGATGTGTTGCATGTGGTCGAGGCACCAACTATGAACTATTGTGATGATCTTATGAAACTTTAACCTTAGACTGTGCTAATAGCACTTAACCACAATCTTGAAACCATCATACATTGAACTCGACTACTTTCAAAGGGTTATTAAGATAACCAAAGGCAATATTTTTCAACCCCCCGATAAAGGAGGGGGTTATCAATACAAAAGATTATTGTTTTATTCTATGGTAGCTTTGCATGCATGCCTATACATTAAAGGGGATTTCCTTCTTGTTGTTAATAACATTATGAGATGGGAAGCATAAACAGCTTAAGTCTTATATGTATATTATAATGTGATTCAAAACCTTTTCTTTACATATGATCAAACTCACATGGGTGTTGGAGTTATTGTCTATTAATAAAATAATTTGAATTAGTTAAGGCAATGTATGCCTATGGTATCATGATCATGAATTTAACTTGTATGGTCTAGATCACATTGAAATTGTAAACCATGGAAAAACCTAGGTTGGAAAACTTGTTTGACTTTTAATATGATTGAAAAATGGAACAAAGTGACAAGGAGTCATAGATTCCTAGTTACAAAAGTAACCCATTATGTTTGGTATACTCCTAAGTTGGTAATCGATCATCTTGGTATAGGACTATGAATCGAACTGAACCCACTTATACTAGACCCAAAGAGGGAAGTCGAATTAAGCATACTATAGGATGAGACAGCTTCTAAGTTGAGTCAGGGTGGTGGACTACAACGACATTCATTGCATAATGTACATTTATGTAAATCTTTGGCCAAAGTAATGCATCTGTCTCTTCATGGATTGTCGGTCCATAGTACTCCAGATGGCATAATGTCTCCAGTAGTGTCATGCATAGTTAGAGAGGATCTATAATTACATGACTGAGAGGCATTATGAAGGACACAACACTAGATACTCAGATGGTAAACCTAGTGTTTCATTATATCTTTACATTCCGTGAAGGGTAGGACCGCTTCTAGGTAGGAAGTTGTACGGGGGACCGTCGATTTGTGGTTGGAGGAGAAGCACTCAAATGATGCTCACCTTCCCAAGCATGAGACAAGTTGAGGCTTATGAAGATAGATGTCAAGAGTTCCATATGCAATGCTTTTTCATTATTTGACTTGATAGTCAGTTATTATGTGTAGTTTTATATTTGATGCATTGAGCATAGCTTTGTAAATGCATAGTGAAGGTTATTGACTAATGAGATGTAATCATATATTATAATTGTAAGTTTTGTTATATTCTAGTTTAGAAGCTTAAATATTGAAAGCATAATGAATTATTCCTTTTAAACTTTGATTTGGATAATCATAATACATTCCAATTCTTGGTTAAGATGAATATTTATGTTAATTATTGAGCATTATGGAATGTGATATTACATTGCCCAACTGGATTTTGTTTTCAATAGTTCTTCCCAGAACATCAACCATGATTATGAACAAGTAAGAGAAAAGATGGTCCTATTGTCTTAGACCTCTGTTGGCCCTGAAGTTACATTTGTGGGAGCCATTGATCAACATAGAATGGGTAGGATTGGAGTAGTAATTTTTCATCATATTGATGGCTTTCTCTTGGAATCCAAATCAGTTTAGGATTTTTTCAAGGAAATACCAAGAGACCATATCATAAGCATTAGAAATATCTAGTTTCAGTATCATACTTTCTCTTTTGCTTTTCACCATAGAGTGAATATTCACATACACAGTGATTATGGCATCAGTGATTTGCCTTCTTGGAACAAATCCCTTCTGGTTCAGGTGGATGATTTTATCAAGCAAAGGTTGTATTCTCATCACAAGTGACTTGGTGAATATCTTGTAGAGAGTATTGCATAGGCTAATGGGTCTAAACTCTCACATTTTGTTTGTTCATTCCCACTTAGGTATAGGAATAATAAATGTGTTATGTATTTCCTTTAGCACTCTTCCTCTTTTGAAGAATTCCTTGGCAACCATTGTAATGTCTTTACCTATGATCTCCCAATAAGTCTAGAATAAAATTGGGGGGGACCCAGCCGGTCCCAAGGCCTTGTAAGGGTCTAGAGAGAAAACTACACCATTCACCTCCTCCTCTGAAACCTCCTTCTCTGTACCAAGATTGTCTTCTCTAGATAGGGTTTTGGGTATAACTTCCAATAGTTGTGTCAACACTGAGTCTTCTCCTGCAAGTAGTGGCTCAGCGCCATTTAAAATTTTCTCAAAATATTTGGCTCCTTTTTTTCTAATTTGATTCTCATCCTTTATGATACTTCCATCCTCAAGAATAATTTAAAAAATCTTGTTTCTTTTGTCATGTTTCATAGATGACTGATGGAAGAACTTGGCTTTTTTGTCGCCTTCATTCAACCATTGAATTCTTGATCTTTGTTTCCAATATATCTCTTCACTTTCCACAATATTTTGCAATTCACTAACTAGGGCCTTTTTAGTCACACTATCATCTTGGGTGAAGATACTTGCATCCATGTCACCCTGTATCTTCAATAGTTTCTCTCTAACCTGTAGTTTCTGCTTGAAGATATTTCCAAACAAGTTTTTATTCTACTCTTTGGGTTAGTACTTGACTTGCTTGAGTTTCTAAATGGCTCTAAACATTCTTGAACCATCCACTCTCTCATTCCACCGAATAGATATTAACTGATATAAATCAGGATGTTTAGTACACATGGCTTCAAACCTAAAGGGGAAGCTGAATTTCTCCTACTCCAGACTCTAGTAAAGGATAAGAGGTGTGTGATCAGACCTGAACCTCCTAAGGTTATTGATCTTGCTCTATTCAACAATCGCCAAGTTAATTGAGACAAAAACTCTGTCTAATCTAACCTGGATTAACTTGTTACCCTCTCTGATATTTGACCAGGTGTAGTTGAACCATTCTAGCTCCAAGTCCATCATACTTTCATTAAAGTCCATGTTCCCTCCAAGCTTATTAGAGGGATATAGAGGAGAGTTAAAGTCTCAAGCTATCATCCATTTGGAATCCTCCCAATTGCTTTTATTAGCTATCATGTCTTCCAAACACTTTCTCCTTTACACAATATTATTGGGGGCATATATATTAGTTAGGGTCCAAACCACATTGTTGCTAGTGATCTTGAATTTTATTTTGATAGTATTTTTTATTGCTGCTAATGACACTACCTTGAAGAGATTGTGCCTTCCACATAGTGATAAGCCCGCTTGACACACCTTCCTCCTAAACAACTTCATGGCACGAATGCGGCCATATGTAATTGCTAATCCTTTCAAATTCTTTCTCATCCATTTTGGTTCCTTGAATAAGTAGGATGTTTGATCTCATTTCTTTGATGACATTCTTTAGCATGAGCTACTTGTGGGAACTATTGAGTCTCCTTACATTCCATGATATGACAATCATTTCTTGTTTCTCCTAGAGCTCATTAGCTCCAAAGTCTTTTGTTTACCATTGGCCAAGTCTTTGGTTGTTTCCCTCCTCCTTGTCTCGCTCAAGGATTTCTTACTAGGTTTGGAATCCTTGCCAAAATCTATTATTCACCTTATCCCCATCTCTAAGGAAGGGGAGAGAGGGTCTCTTGCTAAAGAAAAAGGGGTAGCCAGATTGTTAACCTTTTTCCCTGAGCCAAGATCTATCTTACCCCCTTCAAGGCTAATCCTGAGAGAAGAAATCACTTCATCACTCTATTGGGACAAAACCAAAGAACCTCGCTTAGGTTCCTCCACCGCAGTTTGGGATGGGTCCATCTCCACTTTTTTTAAAGTATTTTGAGAAAAGTCTTTACTAGCCTCCTCCACATGTTGTCAGTTCTCAGCAGAATAAGAAAAACTATCTAAAATTCCCTCTTGAGAATGAGGCTCCACATGAAGAGCTGGTAGAAATTGACCCTTAAGAGCCTTTGAAGGGAGCATATGTTGACCTTAGAGATCTAGTCAAGTGCTGACTCATGAGAAATCTCCTTGAAAAAAGTTTTTCCTTTATCATTCTAGGCTGGTTCACGTTAGGGTTTGAGGTAGGCATTGATGAGGTGTCCAGTGTTGCTACACTTTTGACAGAATAAATTTGAGTTTTCATACATAATCTCATGCGTCTATTCTCCAAACTTTGAGTTCAGCATGATAGATGTGGGGAGGACCTTATGGGTTTCAACATTAATGTTGATCCTTGTAAAGACATATCTACTTCTATTCTTAGTGACACTATCCAATGATAGGAAATGACTAAAGGCGTTGGCTATAGCTGCAAAGATCTCATCATCCTAGAACTCATGTGGTGAGATAGGAAGCCTAATCCATGTCAGAGTCGACTCAACGAGAGCATCTTTTGGGTTGAGGCTAGGGTGCCATCTACAAAGGGACAAACTTTTCTGCTCAAAGAACCAAGGCCCACAGGTTAACATGCCCAAGCAATCCTCAACATTGTTGAAGGAGAATCAGAAGATGCCTTTAGGAAGTACTGAGACAGTAACACTTCCCTTACTAGTCCACTTGCAAGAAACCCATTTTCTCAACATTTCAATATTTGGTCTTCTCCCAAAGACCTTTCCAACTAGCACATTCTCCATTTTGGCCACCGCCTAGTCTAATATGGGATTTTAAATCTTGAGGTGAACACCCACATCAGAATGTACAATATCCACACCATCTATAATTAGATGAGAAGGATTGGAAAAAAGGGATTTCTAGGCCAGAGTGCCTCCCAAGGGAATCTTGACAACCCTTTGGTCATTGGCCCTACTTTTAGAGGTAGAGGCCCCACAAGACAGACTATTCCTAGCATTATTATTAAACAAGCAATCAAGAGCAGGGTAAGTACAAATCTCAAACATCACCTTGCCTGGGCATCCAGAGCTTCTCTTCCCAAAAACTACACCTAGTTATTTTTGCCCGTCTGTCATCATTCCCACTTCGAACTTAGACATCACCTTGCCTAGAGATCTAGAGCTTCTCTACCCAAAACCTGCACCTGGTTTTTCCCACCTGTCTGTTGCCACTCTCATTTCTTAATTCTAAACACATGTGTATTTTTTTTACTTAGATTCATTAATTGTTGAATTCTTTAATTTAATCTAATTATAATTTTTTAGCTTGTATTGATTTATAATTTTTCAGAATCAAAATAGATTATGCATTTCCTTGTTTCAAAAAGCTTTATTTTTTATAATTATTTAAATGTCATATTTAGGCTTATTTTCATATGCAAATAAATCGATTCACCAGGCCATGGAACAACCAAAAAAAATTTCCACACCACAAGATATGAGCAAAGAAAACCTTACAAACCAACTTCATCAGAAACAAGGGATGAGCACATAGCACATTTATAACTTTTGCCACACAAAAAACTACACTTTTCACACCTCTTGGGACTTAAAGATATTCAAAGATTTGAATGAAGGATAATATAGGTTTGAAGCCAACATGGAAAAACTATCTATCGGGCCCTGAAGAAGCAATGATCATCCACAATATGTCAAGGTTGGGTAGAAAGACATACCCCTAAAAACTTCAACACGCTGTTCAACTTCACTTTATCGAGTCACACACTTTTAGGCCTCCATCAAACCATTGGCACCAAGGTTATGGATAAAATACTCCTTGCAACCCTAAAAACATGCAAAGGAAATGCCACCACATATCGGCATCAGGCCTTCAAAGACTTCATCGACCATATGGAGTAAGCAAATAACAATTTCAATACTCCTGACATATGCACATGCTACCATGAAGACCATTAGGCTTCTGGAGCGGCTCGAAAACAATATTAATACTCTCGATGAATATGAATCATACACCACAAATGTCAAACCTTGAAGACCTTCTCACTTTGAAAATGAAGTCATGCCCATACATGGAGCCCTAAGGGGAAGGCTGATTCATTGGGCCCCGATCAATGGGCCTTCCACCATACCTTCTTCCCCATCAGCAAAGGTAAGAGAATCTCTAAAACTCTAGAAACACCATAAAAATAATCACATAGGCCCTGTAGACACCACATTAGTATATTGGACTCAATAACTCCCCAACAACTTGGAAGAGAATAACGAACAACTTTGACATGTCAACACACCAACATAGGACATAGCTCAGAAATCACTTAAGACAGGGGTGTGCAACTACTTGAAATCCCACCACAAATACTTAGGAAAATTAAACAAGAATTGAAAGAAGAGTTTTGGGGTCGACACAAATGGATATATGGGTATGGATGCCCCCAAAACATTGATAAGATGACAAGAACACAAAACCAAGGAAAAGACCCGAAACATGTCAGACTGAGAGAATTATGGATTTGTTGCATCTTGATACATAGGAGACCCACTTAAGATGTCTCAGATCAGTTATAATCAATGGTTCAAAGTAGGCCAATGCAAATTAGAGGGATACAATCATGGGATTTTGTTATTGATTTGGGCAATTTCAGGGCTAGAAAATATGGGCACTAACATGGGGGTGCCACGTGGTGACACTATGCTCATACTTTTAGATGGTAGTGTTGACACATTTTGATTGTATGCCATTGGTGGACTCTTCCTAGGTTAGCTGGGCAGAGCCCATTTGATTTGAGACTGATATAAACAAATAATATTATGGAGTTCATTTTAAGGTTGCCACGTATCTCAAAGGTGTACATTGTTTCAATGGTAGATTTGACAAGGTTTCTCATTACACCATTAGACAACATTGATAACTGACCTAGTGGAGGTTGTTCAAGTGAGACTCAAAGGAAGGAAGTGGTTGACCCCGATGCAATTATCGAAGATGTGCATGGTGATACCATGCACGTCTAAAATTTTTCATTTCTGACAACTTTTAGACAGTGTGCCATTGGTTGTCGATGGTCATTTAGCCCACTGGTGGGCCCACTTTATTTCAAAGGGAGAAGTTGGAGAGGCAGCCAAAATAAACATGAGGGAAAAGCCATGTGGCACATTTGTGCGACTACTTAACAAAAGACTAACACTTTTAGGGTGATGCACCATTAGCTATAGGAGACCACACCACAAGTGGTGGGACCCATTCCATCTATGAGGGATTAAAAGGATACCAGGCCACCAATATTGAGCCTAAAGCATTCTAATGGCCCACACATCATGAAAGGACCTTTAGAGAAAATGAAGGAAGGTGACATGTTGGGAACCAAGGAAGATGAATTAGTAGGCCTCCGGGCCTTATGGAGAGGACACAAAGGCATCAATGGTGCATTATGAGTTTGTTAATCCTCCAACATGGGGTAGTGGTGATTCTTTAATACCAGAGGCTGACATTGAATCTCCATTAACATCAATCAACTCATGAAGCAGCAGAGTAATTGTAACTCAATGTTGAATTTACTTAGGTAGTTGGGGCAAGTGATTCTTACCCAAGTGTAGCCCTAAATGAATGCTATATATACCTAATCAAGATATGTTTCAAAGGTTCTCAAATTATGAAAGAGAGGGTTCTTTATCTGGCATAACCTCTCCGGCCTTTTTGGGCATTTTCAAGAGTCAAGAGAATATTGATGGACTGTGTCATTTTGGCCTCTCGCACCTTAATTTTGATTCAACCATGAATGGAAGATTGTTACTCTATGCTCTATTTTTTCCTATATTGAAAATCTATTTTGTAAATCTATATTGTTACTCTCTTTTCTTATCTAGCATATGCAACTTCTATTTTGTAAATCTAAAGCTATCAGACTTTCTATAGTTGAATGACTATGTGTTCTCCACTTTTCATTGTTGAATCTATGTCTCTCTTCTCTCATGTTTACCAATATTGTGCATGATTAGTCATATGCTAGTGGGAACATTCTATCTTTGATGTTTCACCATATTAATTAGGAATTTTTATGTTGTTTCTAATCTCCAGTTTTCTCTTGATCTTGAAGTATAATTCACCTAATATCCTACAAAGAGCTAGCTTCCAAAATCTTGGAGGTCATCTCACAAGCTACGTCCCAAGCTTACAAGGTTTTCTATGTTGGTGCAGGTTTGCATTTGGGTGCGCAATTAGGTGCAAATTTGAGCATCAACACTTGGTATGTAAGAAATAGTTTGTGGGGTTTTGGAAATTGTTATTATGTTATTTATTTCCCTGCGTAGAGGAAAAATGTTTAAATTGATTTATTGTGTTGGGAATCATTTTAATTTTGGAAAGTCAATGTATTTTATTTAAATACGTTTCAGAAATAACATGTTGGGGTGAAATGTATTTTCTTTGCAAAGTTATAATTATTTCTATAAGAAAGGAATTATGTATTTATTTGTGTTGTTGAAATATTTAAATTTTAAAGGCATTTTAAATTGGTTTCCTTATGCCTGGAAATAGATTAATTTCTATTTTTGTGAGAATATATTATTGAGTGATTTTATTTTGTTAAAGGAATGAAAAAGGGTTTTATTTATTTTTCAGTTAGTGGATATATGAAAAAGGGGTTGTATTATTTTCATTATGAATTGTTTTGGAAATGAAGAAAAAAATAGAGATTATCAAACCCCTTCTTGGGAAAAAAACTTATTTTTCTCATACCGAGATATTGCTTGGTTAACTTGGATCGTGCAAAGAACGAAAGAGATTCCCCTCATAAATACCTTCAATTTGAGTGAGGTATTTCTCTATTTCATTTATTATTTAATTTTATTTGTTAATTTTAAAATCATTAGAAAATTTATTTTTTATAAAATTGAATTTCCTACCCAAACCCAAGAAAAAACTTTAAAAATGCAATTTTTTTTTAAAAAGTGTGCCGTTGGGTAGATTAGGCATCAAAGGGTATGCATAAATTTTTAGATTTTGCATTCCTAGAAAAGTGTGAAAATTAAGTGAATTTCTCTTTATTGAGTGGATGGATTGTGTTATGGATCCATGTTGGATGTCTGATCCTTGAGAGGTTTCATAACCAAACCTCCCTTTGGCTTGTTTGCCATTTCTTGAAATTGCTTGGCTTGTGGACCATTTGTCGATGTTGGTTGTTCTCATCTTTTTGGATAGGTGTGTGTCTTGTTCCACCTTCTCTCTAGTGCCATTGTGTGGAACTTGGGTGATTTTTCATGCTTAGTGTGCAATTGTGACATGTGGGTGTTACACTTGATTCATGATAAATTTTTTCATTTTGTGTTTATCCGATAATGTCCTAGTGTAAAAGATAGGGCATTACATATGTATAGTTTTAAATTTGTATAAAAATATTTTAAAAATTTTAAAATTGTATTTATCCATACTTCCTCAACTCTAGGGTTTGAATATAGTTTATAATTTTAGATTTAATTCTAATAGAAATTAGATTCCTACATGTTCTATGAATGAATCTCACCTTAAAGTTGTGCTTGGTGTGATATTGATCATTCTTCTACTTGTATCTCTCTTGACTTGATTTCAACTTATCTTGCACTTGAATATGTACTTGTTAGATAGTCTTTATGAATTTCTTGTCCTTCTCAACCTCTAAGTCATTGTTTTTCCCTTTTATTATGACCATCACACAACATCAAGTAAACTTGGCTTAATAACATGTCACCTCTTACAATGTCAAACAAAATATGTATTTTTTAGTGCTTACGGTCTCATCTAATGATTTTGAGAGATGAGTTTTCTCCCAATAACACACTTCCACCATCAAAACTCTCATAAATTAAGAACCACTCCCTATTGGAAGTCATATGAAAAGAGGTATTGAAACCAATGTTATGCACCCTCATGTGCATTCATATTAAGGGCTACAAAAAAAGCATTAGAATCACATCATTAGAGGCCCTTGAGTTTGAATCATAATTTGACTCCCTATTTGTTGTCTTCTCCTTGTAGTCCTTTTTTATGTGCCCAATCTTGTCATAGTTTCAACATTTCACCTAGAATCTAATAGGAGACTTAGATCTCCCCTTAGATTTGGCATGCTTATCCTTTTTTTAGTTCTTCCCTTTGTCCTTGGAATGACCTCCCATTGTGAAGGCATATTTAATGGAATCTAAAAATTTCACCTCATCTCCTTAGAAATCAATACACCCACCACCTCATCAAGCTTCAACTTTGAGTATGTAACTTGTTATTGACTGCCATACAAGATTATCCCAACTATCAAGAAAAGAACATAAGAGGGTTTTGTACTAATCCTCCTTATCCATTTTCACATCCATGTATGCCAACTGGGTCACCGCTATATGCTAAATACATTCACTTGTGTTGTATAATTGAATCTCCATCACCCATCTTCAAAGACTAGAGCTTCTCCTATAGAAGAAAAAAATCTATTGATAAGGAACTTCAAGTCTGATACAAACTCCCCAACTTATCCCAAATCTTATGTGTGCAAATATCTCCCAATTTATGTAGGAGCACTAAAACTATAAGGAAAAATTGAATGAGGGTCCTTGCCTTTCTGTCAACAACTTTTTTAGAGCTTTCATGGCAAAATTTTTTTGATCTACAACCACAACCCACAAATCTCTATCCACAAGTAGATCCTCCATCTTAAGATTTTAAAGCTCAAATTTGTTCCATTCAATGTCTCCATCTCTATTATAGAAGCACTTTCCATCTCTGCCTCTTGAAGATAAGATCACTACAACAAAACTCCCATTCGAACAAAGATTAATGCAAGAAACCCTACTCTCATAGATCTAACAAGTTCGCTAGGCTTTGATACCAAATGAAAGGAAATTTTAATGAAAAAGGTTTCTACTCAATCTTACAAGAAGAGAGTTGTAATTTCTAATATAAACAAATTTTAGCGGAGTAACAACATAAAACACACTCGGAAATACACTCATAATATAGAATAGAAGGAGATGAAGAATGAGACAACCACAAATAAGATAACATCGATACAGCATAGGCAAGCCATTTTAAGAAAGAAAACCAAACTCTAAAGCACACACACCCAATACATTATTTAGCAACAATATAAATTTAGAATATAATTTCTAGCCCTCACACTAAAAGAAAATTGAGCAGCATAACTATGCTCAAAAATTAAAATTATTTGCATTGTTCCTGACAAGTCAAGTGTATGAGGGGCAAGGGAGCATAATCATGATATTCAAAATTTGGGGAAAATGTGAGCCTTTACATTGTAGGACATGAAGTTGTAGAATTGGAGAGCTTGTGTTGAATGTAGTTATGTTTAATTATAACATAGGTAATATTATAGAAAATTTAAATATAGATTGATAACAATTCATTTATGTATAACTTGATGGTCATCCAAACATATTACATGACATAAGTTATAGGATGTGTATTACATATGGCATGCATGTTGTGAGAAGAAAAAGATCTCACAAAAAGAACATACGACAAGTTGTAATCTTGAGGGAGGTGGGCAACTACAATTATTCAACATATACTTGTATGTGTATAGTAAATATGATAAGAAAATGATTGTATGGAAAAAATTAATTAATTTCTAAATTACAGGCTATCCAAACTAAATGTGTGTACCATTAACAACAACACTTAAACTGAAATATATATATATACCAAAAGAAAATTACATTACTTATGCCTGTGAGACATACAATAACACGGTTTCTAATTCTTAAAGCAACAAGAAATGCCAATCGGAGCGTGACATAAGCGCTACCAACGCAAATTGTAGATAAATGAAAACTAAAGTTTGATTGAGTACCAAATATTGTTCCGTCTTACCTAGTATGCAGCAAATGTTGGGATTGAGAAGCCTTTATTTAAAGTTCCACCTTGAGAGGCTTCATGGTACGAGCTCAAAGTTAGGTATATTAAATGGAGACGCTGTTAGGAATTCCCTTCCCTGTGAGTCCACCTTTGCCACTCACATCAGAAGTGTTGGGATAAAGCAAGGTATAGGGAACCTGTGCAGGGCCTGATCTGTTCTTCAATCTTTGCTCATTATTTCTTTCGGTAATGTTTTCCTCGATCTTTTTCAATTTTTGGTCTTTATTTCTTTCGGTAATGGGAATTGTTTATAAAGAAAGCTGCAGGGGTTCCCATGCCGGAGTGCCATTTGAACTCCACTGGATGTGTGCTCATCCCATTCCCAGCGACGCCTCCTACTCCAGTTCTGCAAGTAGGCAGCCTCGCTCTCCCTCAACTACGCACTTGAATTCGCTGTTGATGTTCCATCATAGAAATAAATATAAATCTACATAATCAAATATAGAAAGATGGGGGAAAAATGAACACTAACCAGACTCTGTGCAAACAAGTGTGAGAGAGACTTCATTTCCAGGCAGCTCGCTGTGGTTATTACCGGCAGGGAAATCGTTCTTGTGGACTACCACAACACCTTTTATACTCTCCTCTCCAATCTTTAGCAAAAGGGAAGCGAGAATGCCTAAAATAAATTTGAAGATTGTTGATGTGATAAAGCAGATGTAATGCAACATTGTGTTATTGATGTTCAAGGACTGTATAGACTGTGGGATTATATAGGTAATACAACAAGGATTATATAGGCTGTGGGATATTCAACATGTATTCGTCTCTTCTCTCAAGTTGCCAAGTTCTGAATTATATAAACAATAACACTGACTTTTAAACTGATCAAAAAACACAAGAACACTGACTTTTCAACTGATAAAAAAAAAACGAGAACACTGACTTTTCGACTGATCAAATAAACAAGAACACCGACTTTTCCTTTTATAGCTACTGACATATTTGTGAGGGTAGTGAGTTTTATTAATGTTCAAATATAAAAATAAAAATATATAATAAAATGTTAATTATAGTTTATTGTTATTAATGTTTAAATATATAAATATATAATAAAGTGTTAATCATAGTTTAACATATGTCATTAATAGACAAAAATGTGTACAACTCATCAGCTTGTAAAAAATATAAATAATGCTAGTCAAAATCTAGTTTCACATGGGGTATTGGTTGATCTAAAATATTGCAAATAAAGATTACAAAATAAAATATTAAAATAACATGTGTTTGTCAGTGCATTTAATACTTTGACTTTATGTAATCTTGCACTTTTGTCCAAACACATAATAGGTAAGTGCTAAATTAAATGCATACTTGATAATTTTTAATACACATATGTCATTAATACACAAAAATATGTACAAGAACTCACAATCTCATAAAAAAATATAAACACTCGTAGTCAAAGTCTAGCTCCACATGGGGCATAAGTCTTATTGCAAATAAAGATTACATAAAAAATATTACGTCATTAAAATAACATAATATGTATTTGTCATCACATTTAATAGTTTGACTTTCTGTAATCTTGTTCTTTTGTCCAAACACATAATACATGAGTGCTAAATTAAATACATACTTGATAATTTTGAATACACATAAGTGAACAACTTCTAATCCTAAACCAAATAGAATCATAAGTGTCATTCCACCTCTTTTGAGTAATGTGTAATTAATGACTATTTTGACAACGTTAACCACCAAATATTGAAGTACCATAAAGCTCACCATTTGGTGCATAAAATACATTTACTATAGATTTCAAATATGAAATTTAATTATTAACACCCATGTTTCAAAATAGACTTAAACATTCTTTCAATTTATGCACAACTACATGTACATCTCTGAAATCTTTGAAATTTTTCAATATTGTCAATATTTCATACACGAGAATGGAATGATTTTCTATGATTTTATTTTGAATGTTCATACGAATGCAAAGGTACCTCCATAAAATTTTAAATGATCTTTCTATCCCTTTCAACATACGAGATATAGTCAATTTGAATGATTCCTCTCACACAATAGAAATTAAGAAATCCTAAATACTTCAAACTAGTGGTTTTTAGTGGTGAATCTTTGCCAATTGGTGAATAGTTTGTATTCACAAATTTGAATTTGGAGAATGCACTCGGTAGAGGGCCAAATCACCCGAATTTTATGAATTATCAGTCAAATAAATTTCAATTCGCCACTAATTTATTTCATTAGGTATTTGTAAATAATGTTTTTGCCATAATACTTACACAAAATTTTCTGATGGCACTCTCGATTCTCTGGAACTCTACTCAAACCCTAAGCCGAACACAAAAAAACATCTCTATGGATAGTTTCTCCAGAGGGTGGCTATCTCTCTATTGGAAATGGTGGGAAAAAAACTCATTGAAGGCGTAGTGTTATCTCTAAAGCACAATTCTACCAAGGCTGTGGTTATAGACTTCCATTTAGACGGGTAGAACATTGTTTCAATTTATGCACAACTACATGCACATCTTTGAAATCTTTGAAATTTTTCAATATTGTCAATATTTCATACATGTGTATGGAATGACTTTCTATGATATGCTTTCGAATGTTCATACGAATGCAAAGGCACTTGTGTAAAATTTTAAATGATCTCCTTATCCCTATCAACATATGAGATATAGTCAATTTGAATTATTCCTCTCACGCAATAGAAATTATGAAATCCTAAATACTTCAAACATTCAGGTTTTTTTTGTAGTCTATATATGTCAAGTTTTTGGCTAAGTTTAACTGAGTTTTCTGGAGCCTTTTTTAGGTTTACTCATGTCACAAGTTATTTGCAAAATTTGAATCCTTGCCTTGTTTTTCATCCAGATCTAATTTTACTTAGTTTAAAGTTGAGAGTATAGTGTTCTATTAGGTCCCATGCCTTGACATCAAACCAATTTGGCATTTGAGACCCTCCTTGTGGGAAGGCAAGGATTTTTCACTTTTAATTCATTTATTAAAATTTGTACTTGGATTTTGACCTTGTAAGAGAGTTAAGGTGCTCACCAAGATATTGTCAATCCACCTACATCCTATTGTGTTGTCTCACAATACGCCCCATTTTACCCTGGCAAAATGAGGACCCAACATTTTCTACCGTTCTTGTTTGTCTATTGTCCTCATGGGTGGTAATGGTAAAATGCCATGTCCCCTCAAAGTCAAATTCAAGTCAAAATTCAAGTTGCAAATAATCCCTTATAAAGGTCATGAATGGATAGAGGATGGAATTTTAGTTAGGTTTGCCTCTTGGGCCATGTGAAAATTTGTTGAAATGAGAAAGTTATGTCACTTCGATGTTCTGGTCAACCAGACATTTCTAGTCAAATGGACATGAACATTGGTGAAACATAAATGTCATGTCCAATCTTCATATTGGGTTATAAACATATTGAAATAACATCTGGACCTGAAGATGGAATTAAATATAGCTCGATCATTATTCATCTGTGTTGCACATATGTTGCCTAAGGTTGTCACTGGTGTGGTTGTCATTGATGTCAACACTATGTTTGTGTTGTCATTGATGCTTATGTTGATGATATACTATGATAGAGTGCTAACAGTGATGTTGCTGATGTTCATGGTTGGATGTCATGCCTTGTTTAATGTCAATTAAGGTTGTATTGAGTATGGTTGTTATCAGTAGAGATGGTATCATGATGATATATTAAGATGGGAATTAGAAGCATTAAGATGAGGATTAGAAGTAATGTTGATGTTCGAAAGATGTTGCTGATAGTCTATAGCATGTTGTATTTTCTCTCCTATTGTTCCTAAGGAAGTATGTGTTGCTGCAAGAAGAATCTAATCTTCAGATGTTGGTGAAGGTTTCTGTTGCAGGAAGTTGACTTGAAGACTATTTGGGAGAAAGCTTCGCATTCCTCTGCATTTGAAGAAATGGTCAGGCAGTTCAGAAGTTAAGTTCAATATGTTGTTAAGGTGCTACATTCAAAGTTTCACATCATTTGTCCCTCTGTAGAGAAATAAATATGAGTGACAGAGTGCATGATTGTATTGTCTGGTGGTTTGTTTCAATGTCAGTTGGCTTGCACCAACTTGTGGCTATATGAAGTGATGAATTGTTTGGTGGAGAATGATCCTAAGGATCTTGAGATGGTTCTTATTGATCCATAAGGTGTTTTATGTTTTCTCTAGAATAGGCTATGGTCTGAAATGATGGTGTTGTTGGGTTATGCTTTTGCCTAGCCGACTGAGGGTGTGCGACACAAAGTTGTTGCTGTGTGGAGTTTAAGGAGTGTTTGGATATGTTGTATGGATCATGCCGATTCATCTGGGAGAAGCACAAGTAATGTTTAATCTTCATGAGTACCACCAAGTTGTAATGATTGATGTGCTATAAGCTTCATGTTTTCTTTCTTAAGGCCAACCTATTTCAAATGTGTGAAGCGTGCAGATGCTATTCTTTGAAGACTGATGTTGTGAAGGATGTTTAGGACTAGGTTAAGTGTGTGGTGGAATCCACAAGGCATGTTCTTCTTCCTACTATTGAGTGTAATTCATGTTAGGGCTTGCCCTCTACAAGTTTCATGTTGTTTGATCTCTAGCTGACTTGTAATTGCAATATTCTTGTTTTCTTTGGCCAACATGTAATGTAATCAATGTAATATCATGTATATATTGTAAACCTAGTTGATCTAGGTGAGGTATGATTGCAAGAGTGAATGTGTGATGTAGAATATGGATGTGTAATGCATTATGATACATGCAATTGAAAGAGAAAGAGAAGAAGTGATAGATCCTATCTGGATTCATCTTGAAGATATTTTTGAGATAGAAGGGAAGTGAAGAGTGTGCATAACTAATTGCTAGAGGTAGTGAGCCAAAGGCAAAACTTCTTGAAGGTTAAAAGCAGTGAGTCAGTAAGCTGCAAAGAAGAGATTTGAAGAAGTTGTCAAAGCAGAAGAGCAATCATCAAAATAGGAGTGAAAAAGGTTGAATTGCAATCATCAAAAGGAGTGAGCTTGATTGTTAGTTTCATACAGTAGAAGGAATGTCATGCTGTAATCTTTTCTTCAAATTTGTTCTTAGTTTAGGGAGTAGTTGCTTCCTTGGGTTGAATCCCTAGAACAAAGTTTGCAGCGAGTTGTAGCTTCCTTGGGAGTGACCCTAAAATCTTTCTTTAGGGAGAAGTAGCATCCTTGGGTTGTATCCCTAAAACAAAGTTATAATCGTGATTCTTTTGTGAGGTTGGATTAGGACAGTAGCTCCTAGCAACTTCTCTCACCGTGGTTTTTACCTTTTGGGGTTTTCCACGTACATTTGGTGTTATGTGGTGTTGTGCATTATGTTGATCTTTTATGTTTATGTTAATGCTATAAAGTTTAAGTTTTAATTTTGTCTAGAAGGTTTGAGATTTGTTTAGAGTCTTATACACCCCCCCTCTCAGTATCCTGATGTGTTCAACAATTGGTAGCAGAGCCATGTTCCTTAGGATGAGCTTAACAGCTTGAGGAAGGTCCGAGATGGCATATGATAGATCTAGCAAGGAACCTAAGTTTGATGGAACAAATTACTCCTTTTGGAAGTTAAGGATGGAAAGCTATCTACCCTCTCTAGGGTTTGGTGTTTGGCAATCTATCAAAGATGGATACACTGCTCCTACTGATGAACCTACAAATTCAACTAAGATCAAGTTGTATGATAACAATTCCAAGGCAAAGAATGCTATCATGAGTGGGCTAGCTAATTTAAAACTTCTTAAGGTAATGGGTTGCAAATCGGCTAAGGATGTCTGGGTAAAACTTAGTAGCATTTATGAAGGAGATATTAAAGTAAAGCAAGCCAAGATGCAAATCTTTAAGATCAAATTTGAGACACTGAGGATGATATAAGATGAAGACATTTCCAGTTATATGCTCTAAGTAGATGAAATAGTTAATGGCATCAGAGGTCTTGGTGGAATAGTCAAAGAAGATGAGATTGTGAAGAAGGTGTTGAGATCTCTCACTAAATCTTATAGTCATAAGGTATCTGCTATTGAGGAGACTCAAGATTTGGATCACTATACATTGGATCAATTGTTTGGTTCTCTCATAGCCTTTGAAATGAGAGAATTTGACAAAGGGGCTCCAAAGAAGGAAGTAGCATTCAAGATCAGTAAGAAGGCAGAAGATGAAATAGCTGATCAAGATGATAATGTTGATGAGGTAGAGGCAAACTTTGTGAGAAGATTGAAGAAGGGCATTGGAAAATACAAAGGTAAGTTACCTTTCAAATGCTTCAATTGTGGGAAAGTTGGTCATTTTGCTTCTAAATATCCTTTTAAAGAATCAAGGGGTAGTAACAAGAGAGAGAAGTTCAAAAAGGTCTTTATTCCATGGAGAACAAATGATCTTCAGAAGATGAGGATCATGATGATTCAAATGATGAAACACTTTTCATGGCCTTAAATGTTGGTGACAAAAAAGGTGATAATAGGAAATGTAGAAAGTTTGATACCTTGCAGGCTAACCAAGATAATGAAAGATCATTGGTTGTGTGGACTGTCTTTCATGCAAAAGAAGAAGCAAATGGTTGCCAGGTAATTGACATCGATTGCTATAACCACATGACTAGTGACAAGGAGAAGTTTATCATCCTTAAGAAGTGGAATGGTCGAGCTATTAAGTTTGGTGGTGATGAATCAGCACAAATTTGTGGAAAGGGTGATATAACCATTAATGGAAAGAACAAGACTAAGGATGTCCTCTATGTCAAAGGGCTGAAGCACAATCTCCTTAGTGTTATTTAGATGTGCAGTAAAGGAACAATCTTACATTTCATGCCAAAGGTTGTGAGATCAAGAAAGCAGGGTCCAGAAGACTAGTTGCAGAAGCTATTAAGACATGGAGATATCTATCATCTAAAGGAGGTAAATGGAAGAACCTATTTATTTTATAGACTTAAACATTTTGAACAATGTCTCTATTATTGTATAGACACTCTTCACAACATGATATCTTTGGTTTGAAGTCTAAAATGAAAACTATATGCTTACTCATATACTTCATACTCCTTAACAACGTATCTACGTTTCGTAAGAGAAAGAATTCTTATAAAGAAAAGAATTTCATAGAACTAGGTATTGAAATGAAATCATAGAACTAAGCAATAAGACTCAACCTTTTTCTGAGTATGTTATATCGATGCAATAAGGAAATAAAAGTAGATTATAACCTTTAAAAATCAAATTGCTATACTCAATTTGATATGCAATAGACTTTTATGTTACTATCCTCCTCTATTTATCGTTCCACTTCCTCTATATCTTTGTCAACTCACAAGGGTCCAACATTCGATGATTCTCATGTTACAATGATTTTATTTGTTGTGTAAAAACCATTCCCCAAAACCTCTCGTTATATCCTAACTAAATAGCCATCTCCTCCTTTTCTAATCACCCACACCTCTATTCATTAAGACTCCACTTAAAATTTTGTTAGAAGATTTTCCAACACAATGTTATCTCCACTATATAAGCTTGTAAACAAGCTTTACTTAATGTAGCATACAAGCTTTACATCGAGTATCGATAGTGGGATAGTTTGTCATAATGACCACTTCTTCATGAACATCAACCAAAAATAGCCAAATTCATGTGGAAGTTAGCATACAAAGAGATAATGAAGTGGTTATAATGACCACTTTCTTTTTGACTCATTAATCATCCCTTAAGTTGTCCTATAACTTCAAAATGATTTAGCAAGAGAAAAACTCTCATTAAGAAGGTTGTTATCATTAAACTCATTATCTTCGAGCTCTCCCTCTAAGATATTTATGAATTATAATATAAAAACATAAATAATATTAATCAATAAGGACAATGTCAAAGTAACTTAAACTTATGTACACAATGTAACTGGGTCGAGTACATCTCCCCTTCACGTATAAAAGAAAATCACGTCGATTCTGATTAGATGAAATACAAAATTTGACGTTAAAACTATTAACAAGAAAAGCATTTTTATTTTCTTTTCTAACAACATCATTCGAGATGTAAACGTATTCTCGTTTATGACGCAAGGCATGACATTTTCGTCAAAAAGTTGTGTTAGTCAAAAAATGACTAACGTTCGACATTGACAACATTGATTTCACTATAAATGACTAAACTATTGTTAAAAAGACATTAAAAAGACTATAAACAACATTGACAACTTGTCGAGTCGAGAAATAAACATAGACAAAAAGGGTCAAGTATCACTTACCTGACTCAACTAGGTTCACTAATTTGTACCAACAGAAGACTTAAGATGGCAACAATTGTTCTTTTCCTTATATCTATTCCCTTCTCTCCGATGATGCTCTCCCTCCCTTTCTCAAAGGGGCAGAAATCTATTTCTAGAATATAATTTGTAATCACCAGTTCCCATGATTAGTGTATCAGTAATCATTTCATAATCCTTATGAAATCATAACATCTTGACAACATATAAACACATGTCAATTATAGTCAAATAAACATAACTCATGAAAACATTGATTTTTCCTGACACTTTTACTAAACGTCAAATCATTGAATCATGCATAATCATCTACTAATTACTTCAAAAGTAAAAAGTAAAACATAGTCAAAGTTAGGGATGTAATAGTTCATGTCTCCTCTCTGGTGGAATTTTGGAGATGTATGGGAAGAACCCCAACTAAGGCCTCCTTTATTTAGGTTGGTTAGGATATTGACCCCTCTTTCATGTCCTTTGGCAACTCTGGTTGGAAATGAACTGTAGATTTTTTTAGGACCAGAGTATGGTGGTCCAACAACTCTGGAAAAGGATTATTAGTATGCTCTAGGAAACCTTATCTGTAAAATGTGATTTGTCTATTACACTAGATTCTAGAGATCTAACAGTAAACTAGAGTTTGGATTTAGTGGGAAGTAGTGGGAATTCTTTATTGTCTAGGGGATGTTGGCACTCTATCAAGAAGATTCAATGGGATGGCTATTGGTCTCCTCCACCTGCTAGTGTCTTCAAGATCAATATTGATGATTCATCCAAGGGGATCCTGGGCATGCTAGGATTGGAGTTGGGAGAGATAGTTTTGGTGTTGCCCTCTTCTTCTTTTCCATTTATAAGGGATTTCAGACTAACAACTATATGGAAGCTCTTACTATTTTGTATGCATTCGAAAGAAGGTGTGTTCTTGGCTGGTGTAAGGTTATATGTGAGGTTGATTCTTAGATTGTGATTAATTTGTTGAAGGAGAAAAAAATTGAAGGGGTGAATTGGTAGTTGGCTTTAGTGGTCAATCAGATTCTTCAGTTGAGTAATTCATTGGAGTCTATTTCTTTTGTTCACATTCCTAGAGAATGCAGTAAGGTGATTGATTTCCTAACTAAATGGGATTCAGAGCAAATGGGGGACTAGAATGTGGGAGAATGGGAGAAGTTGACCCTTGAATGCTCCCAATGTTTGAATAAGTTGATTATGGAGGATATGGTTGGTTAATTGGAGGTCTATGTTGGGTTATTGGGTGGTGGTGTTCTCTTTAGTTGTGGTGGGTGTAGTTGGTTGTTTGTTGGGTCTTCTATCCCACTGGGGGTTTGTGTTGACTTATGTAATCTTTGTACTATGTTGTGGTTTCTTTGATGGATAAATTTTTAGCCCCCTTTTAAAAAAAATATTCAAGTTTTTTTTGTAATTTATATATGTCATGTTTTTGGCTAGGTTTAACCAAGTTTTGTGGAGCCCTTTCAAAATTTGAATCCTCACCTTGTTTTTCATCTAGATCTAATTTTTCCTAGTTTAAAGTTGAGAGTATGGTGTTCTATTAGGTCCCATGCCTTGCCATCAAACTAATTTGGCATTTGAGACCCTTCTTGTGGGAAGGCAAGGATTTTTCATTTTTTAACTCATATATATTAATTTTTATACTTAGATTTTGAACTTGTGATAGAGTTAAGGTGCACACCAAGCTATTGTCAATCCATCTACATCCTTGTATGTAATCCTTATACATGCATGAGAGAGAGAATGTCGGAATCTAGATACACAAACAAATCTTATAGCAAATGTTTATGAAGCAAGATTTGACCATCAATAATCTAAAGTCATATTCCTCACCACTACTAGACGTGTCTAGAAAATCCAAAAACAAACAAAACTACTAATTTTGGATATTTCCTTGTTACTTGCTAGAGTGTACAAAATCAAAAAACAAAGAAACTAAAATTTATGCTTTGTTTATCACATAAAACATTTTCAAAAATGGTTATTTGCATTTGAGATCAAGACTTCAAGTAGTTTACTTAGACTAAATCATACAGTTCTTTATTTAATATAGGAGAGGTTCCATGCATTTTACTAGAACAAATAATTGATTTGATATTTAAAAGTAGAATAAATAGTACAACACATGGGTTGTGAAAACTGGGCATTGATACCTTACAAAACTTAAGAATTGCAACATGTATAAATATACACTCTTTGATAAGATACTTGAATGGAATTGGAAGTTTTCAAGTAAATTGTATTTAATAGTAAACCATCTTGGAAAGAAATTAAAATTGTTTCCAATCCATCCCAATAAAATCAAATTGAGAGAAAATGCAATGCTTAATAGATTTCATACTTGAATGCAACAACTCTTAGAAGAATAGCATGTCAAATGTTGGGACCAATAATTCTCATAGAACATCAGAGAGATGAGATCCAATTGACTAATTTGGTAGTATTTTCCTTTTTATAATGTAGCTCCAATTTGTCAAGGGATTTAGATGCATTTTTCCTCTTAGGTCATAAAACAAGATTAATTTCTACATAGACAAGAGAAATATGGACAATAGAAAGCACTTATTTCTTGGCATACACTTCTTGTAGGAGAGTTGGATATTCATTTTTAATAGTGGGTGATCCTATTTGAATACCTTTCTAACCTAAGCAACCAAATCCATACATTCAAAGAATGCAAGTTGGGAAGTTGGCGACTACCTTATAAGAACCTCTAAAAGAGAAAATACAAAGGAATAAACATCCTATTTTTGTGTGCACTTGTGGCCAATAATGTTTGGTTATTGTAGACAAAAATCCCTACATTTTGATTGGTTGATAATAGACGTAGTCAATTATGAGAGCCCATCCAATCAATGTCTCAAGGCATCAATAGAATCAATGAAAAAAGGCTAGGAGCAATTTTGTGGGAACAAACATAGTCTAAGACAACATGGGTTTCTATGGGACAGTTTTGTCTCCTCGTCAATTTTCATGCAAAGTCAAAGGATAGTAAAGCCGCAACATGTCATCATGTTGCACCTTTTTTATCTTGTTAGTTTTCGAAGTATATTTTGTTGCACCATTCATAAGGAATCCATGTGTCTCCATCGCGCAAAGAGATGAGGCTCTTAAAAGAAACAATATTTTAGGTTTTTCCATTCACTAAGGAAATCATGTTGGTGTTGCGCATCACCAGATGGGTCCCAACGAAGGAAATAGAGACATCCACAAGTCGACATTGTGCATCACCAAAATAAAGGGTTTTTGATAGAGAGAAGACAATGTGCCATTGGTTTAAGCTGAAGTCATCAGATTGTTTTAATTTTCATGCAAGGTTGAGGAATGGTAAAGTTGTAGTTCAAGAAGTCATAGGCATAAATGATGCATTTTGATTTTGTTCAGTTCTCAGTGAAATTTGTTTGTTTCTTTATAGAATCTCCAGGATGAGAGATTGGTTTAAATAAGCATGTTTTGTTATATTTTGGGGGTTAGGAAAAGAGAAAAAAAATATTAGAAACAAAAAAAGGAATTATGTAAAAGCCTTAATGCATTCTTCTAAAGAAATGATTGAATATCATGTGTCTGTACAAATCATGGCCTTGCATATTTTTTTCTTCAATTAGCAATGAAGAGTGGTAACATTAATGTGTTGTTTGTGATACATCTTAGCCTATGTGATTCACTTGAAGTAATAACATTTAAGAATGCTTGAAAATCATGCACTTACACACTTTTAAAGGCTATGGATAAGTGTTGTTACCATTGGATGGATGCATTGTTCTTTTCAATTATTTAGGTGTAGGATCATCTTTCAGTACATTTCCACAGAGTAGATTTTATCCATTTCTCTCTTGTCCTTGATATTTTGAAGATTCAAAGAAGAGCCAACTTCTTTAAAATCTAGAGATTATCTCATGAATCAAGTCTCGCTTTATGAGACTTCTGATTGTTGGAATTTAGATGTAAGTTTAATCATCAATAGTTTTTTGCATGCTCAGTGGGACAAAGATACTTTAGGTGCCTGAATAGAGGTCAGATCACATGAGAAAAGGACCTATAATGTGAGATTTCTCAACCAATAATCCAAGACTTCTGATACCAACATTGGTGACCTTCACTCAAAGAAGGGTGAATGGATCAGGCACATTACCATTATAGGTGGATACACAAGCACCTCTTAGGAATTTGATCAATTGGAATAGCGGTAGCCCACTTATTCCCCTGGTGGCTCAAGATACATGGGATCCTATCCCAGCCAATGCTCTAAAGGCACTTCCCAAATTCATGGGAGAAGATTCTAAGACTCTAGCTGAACACCTACAAGATGTAGTGGATGTGTGCATGGTTCATCATGTAATAGAGAAAAACATAGCTTTATGATTACTTGGTGTATCTTTCAAGGTAAAATCTCTAGACTGGTATCGATCTCTTCAGCCAAACTCCATGGGCACATGGGATGAATTAGGGGATGTATTTTTTTAAATATTGAATGAGAAAAGAGACAAATCATCACTTCTACAATAATTGATTGCTATTAAAAGAGCTCCATAAGAAGCCATTATAGATTTCAACAAAAGATTCCAAAAGACTTGGTAATAGATTCTGGATGCATCCTGAAATCTAGCAGGTATTGCAATTGTCTTTTATCTAAAAGCTTTCAATTCATATATTTCTGTCATGATTTAATCTCTGGAAGGGAAAACTCTTCCAACAGCATGTGATTTAGCCATAAGAGTTGAAAACAACTTGATAGATGTTGGAAAACTTCCCATGAGGCCTCATATGCATGTATTCCTCAAGTTATCAATCTCAGTTCAAGGAGGGATTCCTAGTTCACTACAAACTAATCCTCTCATGTATGTCTTTCCCTCACCCCAAATTCTAGCAACCTCAGTATCAATGCCTCCAACATCAGGGATGGAAGATATGAAAAAAATTCTATGGAGCTTCTCAAGTGAAATCATAAATCCTAAAAGGCAATAGATCTCTTAACCAAGACCTCCTTATTAGGTATTCCAAGGGGCTAAACCTTCTCATCAGTCCACTCATTATTAGGAACCCCAAAGGTCAGGTGCTTCACAGCCATCAAATCATATTGTTTTGGTTCAAACACCATTGTAGGCAATCACACTTAAATCTCAGAGAGAGTTAGTCATTGGTAAAAATAATTTAGCAAAGGAAGTAAATGCATGTCATACTATTGCCATTCTCCTAGAAGTGTTCATAATAGATATTCCCTCGGTCTTTGGTTTATGTTTATCTAGCGGTTATCTCTCCTTAGATTGGTCTCATCTAATTTTGACAACCAAATTCAGGTCCAAGATGAAAGTGTTGTTAGAACCAATTCACAAGAAACATATTACTAAAGAAGTAATGGCAAATTTTGAAGCAATCATGCTCACAAAGGATGAAAGGCTTAACATGGAAATGCTAGATGAACAAATTGTATTAAGTGACCGAAATGAAGAAGAAGAAGTTCTTTTATTAGAATCTATGTAGAATGACCCCTATGGAAACTATGACTCTACTGGTCTAGGGACACATGTAATTTTTTATGAAGATCCATTGATTCGAAAAGAGATAAATGCATCAGGAAAAATGACAGAAGTTTTAAAAGGTGACTCTTCACTCTAGACATTGTAGTTTGGTGGTGCTAAGTGCAAAAATGGTTTAGGGGTTGGTGTGTGTCTAATCTCACCCAGAGCAGAAAATATTCTCAAATCCTTCCACTTCCATTTTAGTTGCACTAATAATTAAGTGAAATATGAATGTTTAGTGCATGATTTAATTCTTGCTGGAAAAATGGGAATCAAATAGTAAAAATTGTTTGGTGATTTTGAATTGGTAATTAAACATGTCAAAAGAACAACAAAAAACTAAGAATGTTAGGATGAGATCTTATCACCACCATGTATGGGATCTAATTGAAGGGTTTGATGCTTTCAATATTGAAGTAATTCCAAGGGCTCAAAATATTGAAGCAGATAAGATGGCACAAATTGGGTCACAATTCGACCCAACAATTGACCTCTTGCTCAACGAAAATGCAGTCAAAATGGTCATTTGACCTACTATCCCAGACAATAGAAATCATTGGCAAATATTTGAAAGTGATTCTCAAATTTCCTTATTTTTACAATAATTAGGTGAGTTTGTCAATCAACTTTAGTCTAAGATTGAAGAAGCTTATGGTGATCAAATAGTTCAACTGCAATCAAACAAACTTCTCAAGGGGTTAATAAACTTGGAGAATCTTTTTGATCTCAATCATGTAGAATTGGATGAGAGAAAGTTTCTAGCAAATAAGGGTGATTATTCTAAAATAGAAGTCAGTGATGGTAAGAAGATGAAAGTAGGAAATGTTACTACCCAGGATGAAAGAGACAGATTAATTTCTTTTTGTGACATATATAATAAGGTAATAGCTTGGAACTATGATGATCTTCAATGTTATAATAAAGAGATAGTACAACATACCATTGATTTGGTCGATGAGTAAAAACCAATTCAACATAAAAAAAGGCTATTAATCCAAAAATTGAATCTCTCATGGCCCAAGTGATCAAGAAATTGATCGACTCCAAAATCATCTTTCCAATCAAACATTCAACATGGGTACCAAATCTAGTTCTAGTTAGAAACATTCAACTAATTTTTAGAATTTGAATTAAAAATCTCTTAAAGATAACTATCCTCTTCCTTCAATGGAGTAGATTTGTCAAACAATGGTAGGATTAGAAGATTCTCCTTACTTGATGGATTTTCAGGGTATAATCAGATTTGTCTCAAAGAGGAATATCAACATAAAACTAATTTTACTACCAAATGGGGAACTTTTACTTATGTGAAAATGTCCTTTGGCCTTTCAAATGTTGGAGTGACCTTCTAGCACACCATGGATATTGCTTTCAATGGGCTAATAAATAAAATAATTTTGGTTTATCTTGATGACCTCACTATATTCACCAAATCAAAAGATGATCATTTTGATCATGTAGAAACAATTTTTCAAAGGTGTTAGAAGTTTTGAGTTTCTATAAATCTAAAAAAATGTGTATTTGACATACCTCAAGGTAAACAACTTGGACACATTGTTTCTAAAGAGGGAATATCTATAGACCTAGACTGAGTCAAGGAAATCATGGATCTACCCTTGCCAGTAAATAACAAGGTAGTGCAGTCTTTCTTAGGAATGATCAATTTTGTAAGTCATTTCATCTTAGATTTTTCATGATTAGTTAGACCTATCACCCTGATGCTTAAAAAGGACCTAAATTTCAAATGGACACACAAAGTCAAATAATCTTTTCAAAAGATTAAGATGGATATCTCAACAACCCCTATCCTGGTTAATCCAGATTTCTCAATGGATTTCAAGATGTATGTATACTGAGGGGAACACAACATAGCAACAATGTTAACCCATAAACATGTTGATCAAGATGAAGATCATCTATTTGCCTTATTTTCCAACACCTTGTGAGGGTACAAATCAAAGTATAATTTTGTAGAGAAACAAGCCTATGCAATGGTAAAGGGCTTGAAAATTTTTAGACATCTAGTGACTAGGAATAAGATAATGGTATATGTGGCTCATCCAAGTGTCAGAGAATATATTATGGAAGGAGAAATTACCAAGAAGAGAGAAAATTGGATAACTAAGATCTTGGAGTATGATGTTGAAGTTAGGCCAACTAAACTCATCAGAGGTAGGGGTATTTGTGAGTATATGGTACAAAATTTAGATCCTTTAGTGGAGCCTGAAGAAGCTTTAGAGGTGGTACTGTGGTGCAGGAGCACCAAGGGCTTGGAGCCCATGTGTAGATATGTTTGCATTTTGTTGTGATGTTTTGAATTTTCAAAATAGGGCAGAGCAGGAAGGAGTTTATACTTATTCACTTTTGAAATTCATCGGGGTGAAACATAGAGGCTGTCTTACCGATGACTAAGTGGGTGGTATGCGTTTCGGCGTGAAAAGTATTATCAGAACGAAGGGAAAATGGTACATCGATGGTAGTGGGTTTCACCGATCGGGGTGACTAGTGTTAAGTCCCACCGATATTACCTTGATCTAAGGCATCGGGGTGAGCGGGAGTATCGGTGAGAGAGTCTAAGGTTGGGCCGAAAACATAGGTCTGGCCGATGGTTCTAACCATCGGGGAGATAACGACCATCGGCGGAGGAATCGAAGGTTTGGCCGATGCTAAAGTCACGCCGATCGGCAAATAGGTTTTAAGTTATACCAACGGGGTTAGTCTTGGTGAAAGTAAATTTGATGCAAAACACATCGGCGAGAGAAATAACATCAGTGGAGGAACCGAAGGTTTGGCCGATGCTAAAGTCACACCGACAGTTGGTTTAGAAGGTGCCATCGGCGAGATGGAGTTTATTGGCATGAGCAGTTTAGAAGCTGCTGATAGTTGATGTCTCGCCGATAGGCGAGAACCAAGCCGCAAACGGTTATGTCGGGGAGAAGATGGGTATCGGCAGAAGAAGACTGGAGTGTGCCAATGGTGTTTGTCATGCCGATGACGGTTAGTGAAAGTAACCTATGTAAAAATGCCATTAGACTCATCGGCAGGAAATAAGCTATCGGGGAAGCAGGATCTGAGAATGCCGATAGGCATTGTTTGACTGATGAGTAGAAGTTCCTGCAATGCTGATGTGTTTCGTCGGTGAGAACCTAATAATGCAGAAAAGTCCTAACCGTCTGGTAACGGACAAGGGTAGTTAATATATAAGATGTGATTCAGTCTGAGGTTAGGTTGGAATGTATTGAAGCCTGAGATGCTGTGGATGTAATAGAAGAACTCCTGATAATAAAAACATTTACAGTTGAATTCATTTGAATTGTATTTGTAGAGTACTTGCATAAACTAGTTTGCAGTAGAGTAGATAGTTAAATTCCTATTAGTTTTGTTTTTGTTTGTACATAATGACTCTAGTTTGATGTCCTCGCATATCCTTTGTATAGTCATGGGGGGAAATCAAACAGAGTCTCTTGTTTTTGTTTTTCTTTCTGTTGTAGTGAGTGGAATGCTAGAGAAAGGCCATGTGAACTTGTACTAGGCGAGCTATGCCATAGCCCGGCTAGTATGCAAGTTGCAGTCTAGAGAGACAGAGGTGAAAAACAGAGTGGAAGCATTGAGTACCAAGCAATCAGAACCCTGGACCCAGAGAGGAGGGCTGATAATGGACTCAAGAAGGCTATAAGCCTTGGAGAGTAGGAATCTTGGAAACAGTGAGGATGAAGAAGAATACCTCACACCAAGTAAGCAATGTCTGTATTGGAAACAATAGGCAAACAGGACTTTCACCTTTGTAATAGACTGGTTAGGTTGACATAGGCATTTTGGGGTAGAAAATTTCTATGAGCACTTGAATTGGTAGGGAGACTTGGGATTGAGATAGGTCTTGAAGTGTTGTGTCAAGATAGGTTTGCCAAACCCATAGGCCTCCCCACCAAATTGGTATCAGAGCAAGTTAAATATTTGGGCTATTCCTAGGTTGGAATAGAAGAAGTTGTATGTCATCACCGAGTTCAAGTGAGTCTGTAGGTTCAGCCAGAGAGATGGTGACTAATGTAGAGTTAACAAAGAAGGTTGATGATCAAGAAGAGGATAATAGACTCCTACGGGAAAGATTGGAAGAAATGGAAAGTAGACTAGGTACAATGATTGAAAAGACTAAAGAAGTCAGGCAGAAAGTAAACAAGGAAAAAGGTGTGTCTGTAGAAGATGAAGAGCCCACACCTGATCCTAAGATGGAAGAAGAACCTTTCTTGAAGGCCTTGAAATCCATGAGAGGTAAGTCATTGGAAGGAGTTCCTCTTTTTAGTGGAAAGATGGAACCTAACTTGGTTATGGAATGGATAGAAGGTTTAGAAAATCACTTTGAATGTGATGGAGTGAGTGAAGCTCAAAAGGTGAAGGTGGCTAAATCAAGACTCAGAGGAGCTACCTTGACATGGTGGAAATTTGTTCAAACTGAAAGACAGAAAGAAGACAAGAAACCTATAGCTACTTGGAAGGGTATGGTGGCTAAAATTAAAGAGGTATACATGCCTGGAGATTATGAAGTCCAGTTGTATAAGAAACAACAAAATTTGAGACAAAGAGAATTAGATGTTAGTGCATACACTGAGGAGTTTCAAAAACTATGCCCGAGGTCTAAGGTGATGGAGGATAAAAATGTGAAAGTAGCAAGATATCTCAATGGTTTGAGATGGAGTATTCAAGAGGAAATCAGTTTATTTAGCCCTACAACAATGCATCAAAGCTATCAGCTAGCACTCAAGGTAGAGGAGAAGAACAAGAAGAAACAAGAATCAAACAGCAGATCAAGAGGAAAAGGTAGAGATAGCAGAGGAAGAGGAAATTATGGTGGTTGGAATACTGATCAAAGACCCCAAGGAGAATCCAAACTCACAAAGTAGAGTGGAGAGACTAGTAGTAGAGGAAACTACAGAGGAAGGGGATCTAACAGAGGAAGATTAGGGAGATCAGGTAGAGGATCCTACTTTGCCACTATGAAGTGCTACAATTGTGGTCAATTGGGCCATCCAGCATATAGGTGTCCTGATAAGGGCACATCTTCTTCTCAAGGAGTTGACAAAAGAAATCATTATGTGCAAGATGATGCTTCAAGCAGCAAAACACCTGAAGTTAGTCTAACCTCAGAAGTGTGAGAGAACATCATGGTAAGGAGAACATTGATCAAAGAGCCAGTGAAAGCTAAACCAAGCCAAAGGAGAGCATTATTCAGAATTAGATGCAAGATTATGAATAAGGTATGTCAAGTAATCATAGACTCAGGGTCTACTGATAATATAGTGTCTGATGAAGCAGTTAGAAAACTAAATTTACAAAGAATACCTCATTCAAACCCATATAGAGTCACATGGTTAAATAAAGGTCAACATGTGATAGTCAATGAGCAAACTTGGGTAGAGTTTGGTATAGGTGGATACAAAGACAAGGTACTTTGTGATATCCTACCTATGGATGCATGTCATCTCTTATTGGGCAGACCATGGCAGTTTGACTAGAAGGCCATACATGATGGTGAGAAGAATGCATATTCTTTTCAAAAAGATGGTGTCACCTATAAAATTCAATCTTTGGAAGATGAAGAAGCAAATAAGACTAAGAGTCCTAGTATCTTAGTTGTGAGTGGTAAAGAGTTTTTGAACACTCTTAAGGAGGATGGTATTGGTTATGCTATCATAGTGAAACCTAAGGAGGAGAAGAAAGACAAAAAGGTAGTGATCCCAAAAGAGATGCAGACTATACTGGAACAGTATAAGGACATCATTAGTGATGGAACACCAGCAACACTACCTCCACAGAGGGCTATAAGCCATCAGATAGATCTGATTCCAGGAGCATCTTTGCCTAACAAGGCTCCTTACAAGATGACTCCAGTACAACATAAGGAAATAACTAGACAAGTACAAGAATTGCTTGACCAGGGGTTAGTTAGAAAAAGCATAAGTCCTTGTGCAGTGCCTACAGTGTTGGCACCAAAGAAAGGAGGAACATGGAGATTGTGCACAGACTCTAGAGCTATCAATAAGATCACCATAAGGTACAGATTTCCAATTCCCAGAATTGAAGATCTTATGGACTGTTTAGGAGGAGCTAAGTATTTCACTAAGATAGACCTGAAAAGTGGTTATCACCAGATTAGAATCAAGGAAGGTGATGAGTGGAAAATAGCCTTCAAAACTATAGAAGGACTATATGAGTGGCTTGTTATGCCATTTGGTTTATCAAATGCTCCCAGCACATTCATGAGGCTCATGAATGAAGTCCTTAAGGACTATACCAGTAAATTTGTAGTTGTTTATCTAGATGACATCTTGATTTTTAGTCAAACTAAAGAAGAGCATCTTGAACATGTAAATACTGTTTTGAAAAAGTTACATGATGAACAACTAACCATAAATTTGGAGAAGTGTGAATTCATGAAGCAGGAATTGGTATACCTTGGTTTTGTGTTGTCCAAAGGAGAATTGAAAATGGACAAGTCAAAGGTAGAAGCCATATTGAGTTGGCCTACTCCCAGAGCAGCAATTGAGGTGAGAAGTTTCCATGGCTTAGCTCAGTTTTATAGAAAATTCATAAAGAATTTTAGTGCTATTTGTGCACCCATGCTTGATACAATCAAAGGTGGAATGAAAACAAAGTTTCAATGGACACAAGCAGCTAATCACAGTTTTGAACTGTTGAAGAAAGAAGTAGCCACACAGCCAGTATTAGTGCTGCCTAGTTTTGATAAGTTGTTTACTTTAGAATGTGATGCTAGCAATATTGCAGTAGGGGCAGTACTTAGCCAAGAGAATAGACCAGTAGCCTTTTTCAATGAGAGGCTAAATGAAGCCAAGAGTAGGTACTCTTCATATGACTTGGAGCTCTATGCACTAGTTCAAGCACTTAGAAAATAGAGACATTACCTCCTACATAAGGAATTTGTTGTGTATACAGACAATCGAGCTTTGAGTTTTCTGAACTCACAAGGTAAGTTGAGCCATAGGCATATCAAGTGGATGGAGTATTTGCAGTCTTATACATTTACAATTAAGCACAAGAAGGGATAGCTCAACAAAGTAGTAGATTCTTTAAGTAGAAGGTTGCTCACAGTACAAGAAGTGCAATTAAGAAGTATAGGAATGGAAGAGTTCAGAGCTCTCTACAAGGAGGATGAAGATTTTGCTGAGGCATACAAAGTCTGTCAAGACTTTGAGAATCACTTTCATAGTGAATTTGTAGATTACACATTGCAGCAGGGTTTGCTGTTCAAACATGGACAGTTGTGTGTAGCAAAAGGATCCATGAGAGAAAATCTCATACAGGAGAAGCATAATGGCAGTTTGAGTGGACATTTTGGTCTGAACAAAACATTGGAATTAGTCCAGAGGTTCTACTATTGGCTGAAGATGCACAAAGATGTCAGAAAGTATGTGGAGCAGTGTATCATCTGTCAGAAGGCCAAGGGAACTTCTTCAAATGCTAGACTGTATCAACCATTACCCATTCCTTCCAGACCATGGGATTGTGTAAGTATGGATTTTGTAGTTGGTCTACCAAAGACTAAGGCTGGTTTTGATAGTATTTTTGTAGTTGTTGATAGATTTAGCAAGATGAGTCATTTCATTCCTTGTAAGGTGACTCATGATGCCTGTCATATAGCTCATTTGTTTTTCAAAGAGGTCATAAGGATTCATGGACTACCAGCAAGCATAGTGTCTGATAGAGATGTTAAGTTCATGGGACATTTCTGGAAAAATCTATGGCAGAGGTTAGGGACAAATCTGTCTTTTGGATCAACATATCATCCCCAGAGAGATGGCCAAACAGAAGTGGTGAACAGGACATTGGGCAACTTGTTAAGATGTTTGACAAAAGAATATGGACAGAGTTGGGATCAAGTCATTTATCAGGCAGAATTTGCCTATAATGATAGTGTGAATAGGACTACTGGCAAGAGTCCTTTTGAAATCGTCTATGGAATGCACCCTAGAGGTGTATGTGAACTCATAATTCTTGGAGACATGGAGTTTAGAAGTGGTCATGTAGAGGATTTTACACAGTCTATGAAGGAGATTCATGACCAAGTGAAGCAGCAATTGATGGAAAACACCCTGAAGATCAAAGATAGGGTAGATGCACACAGGAAGGATATTCAGTTTGCAGTTGGTGATTTGGTCATGGTTCATTTGAACAAGGCCAGATTACAGAAAGGGATACCAACCAAATTGTAGATGAGACGGATTGGTCCATGCCGAATTCTGAACAAGTATGGCAATAATGCCTATAGGATTTTTTGCCAGCAGACTTGGCAATTTCACCAGTGTTCAATGTTCAGGACTTGGTGCCATATAAAGGTCCTCATTCAGTAGCAGGGGAATCTAGTGCAGAAGCTAGACAGACAGTAAATGATGTAACCTTGCCTCCAAAAATCACACCACAGGCTGAGAGAATTCTGGATTCTCGTGTGCAGAAACAGACCAAACATGGTGTGTACATGGAGCACCTAATCAAGTGGAAACAGTTGCCTAAAGCAGAGGCTACCTAGATTGCAGAGTCAGAGTTCAAGAAACGGGGCATTGATTTTGCCTTGTTGTCACCAGAGGTGACTTGACTTCTTCCGTACAGGGGGAGTCTGATGCAGGAGCACCAACGGCTTGGAGCCCATGTGTAGATATGTTTGCATTTTGTTGTGATGTTTTGAATTTTCAAAATAGGGCAGAGCGGGAAGGAGTTTATACTTATTCACTTTTGAAATTCATCAGGGTGAAACATAGAGGCTGTCTTACCGATGACTAAGTGGGTGGTATGCGTTTCGGTGTGAAAAGTATTATCAAAACGAAGGGAAAATGGTACACCGACGGTAGTGGGTTTCACCGATCGGGGTGACTAGTGTTAAGTCCCACCGATATTACCTTGATCTAAGGCATCGGGGTGAGCGGGAGTATCGGCGGGAGAGTCTAAGGTTGGGCCAAAGACATAGGTTTGGCCGATGGTTCTAACCATCGGGGAGATAACGGACATCGACGGAGGAATCAAAGGTTTGGCCGATGCTAAAGTCACGCCGATCGGCGAATAGGTTTTAAGTTATACTGACGGGGTTAGACTTGGCGAAAGTAAATTTGATGCAAAACACATCGACAGAGGAACCGAAGGTTTGGCCAATGCTAAAGTCACGCCGACAGTTGGTTTAGAAGGTGCCATCAGCGAGATGGAGTTTATCGGCATGAGCAGTTTAGAAGCTGCCGAAAGTTGACGTCTCACCGATAGGCGAGAACCAAGCCGCAAACGGTTATGTCAGGGAGAAGATGGCTATGGTGTTTGTCACACCGATGATAGTTAGTGAAAGTAACCTAAGTAAAAATGCCATTAGACTCATTGGCAGGAAATAAGCTATCAGGAAAGCGGGATCTGAGAATGCCGATAGGCATTGTTTGACTGATGAGTAGAAGTTCGTGCGATGCCGATGTGTTTCGCCAGTGAGAGCCTACTAATGCAGAAAAGCCCTAACCGTCTAGTAACGGACAAGGGTAGTTAATATATAAGATGTGATTCAGTCTGAGGTTAGGTTGGAATGTATTGAAGCCTAAGATGCTGTGGATGTAATAGAAGAACTCCTGATAATAAAAACATTTACAGTTGAATTCATTTGAATTGTATTTGTAGAGTACTTGCATAAACTAGTTTGCAGTAGAGTAGATAGTTAAATTCCTATTAGTTTTGTTTCTGTTTGTACATAATGACTCTAGTTTGATGTCCTCGCATATCCTTTGTACAGTCATGGGGGAAATCAAACAGAGTCTCTTGTTTTTATTTTTCTTTCTGTTATAGTGAGTGGAATGCTAGAGAAAGGCCATGTGAACTTGTACTAGGCGAGCTATGCCATAGCTCGGCTAGTATGCAAGTTGCAGTCTAGAGAGACAGAGGTGAAAAATAGAGTGGAAGCATTGAGTACCAAGCAATCAGAACCCTAGACCCAGAGAGGAGGGCTGATAATGGACTCAAGAAGGCTATAAGCCTTGGAGATTAGGAATCTTTGAAACAGTGAGGATGAAGAAGAATACCTCACACCAAGTAAGCAATGTCTGTATTGGAAACAACAGGCAAACAAGACTTTCACCTCTGTAATAGACTGGTTAGGTTGACATAGGCATTTTGGGGTAGAAAATGTCTATGAGCACTTGAATTGGTAGGGAGACTTGGGATAGAGATAGGTCTTGAAGTGTTGTGTCAAGATAGGTTTGCCAAACCCATAGGCCTCCCCACCATACTGGTAAATCAAGAGAAAGACTTGAGTTCATGGATAATTGATAGAGTGTGTTTCATGGAGATGGGACAATACCTAGGTCAACTTCCCTATCATAAAAGAAGATTCTATAGGTTACAAGGATCTAGTTATTCCTTGATAGATGGCATTCTATTCAAACGAAATTTCAATGGAATTTTTCTCAAATGTGTAGAAAAGGAGGAAGTTTGATGCGGGAGCATCCTTGATTCAAGAATAATATTGCATCAATCAAAAACATTTGCATTTTAGTTTGTTTGCAGTTCAGTTTGTTTCTTTTCATTTTTGAGTTTAGTTTAGGTAGTTCAATCAAAGGCAATTTATGTATTCTTGGTCCAGTTGCATTTCAGACCTTGTGGAACTAGACTTAGCATCTACATTCATTCATATACATCATATCTAGAATTTAGAGATCTACATATCATTACCAGAAGATATTGTTATCAGAAGATCAACTATTTTCTCATAACAAAGCATCATGATAATTACAGATAACTAGCTGAAGGAGAAACTTGTAGAAGCATTTCCCAATCTGTGAAGCCTAATGACACATCATTCAAAGATCTTTGGTTCATGGCTGACCTTCCCTGAAGATCTGCACATCATTTCATGCATTTTCATGAAGTGTTCTATGCATTTAGGTCTGACCTATCTATGTACACATGTTACAACTCTTCATTGGAATTTGTGATCTTCCTTGGCCGACGCGGAAGAATCTTATGATCCAGACATGATATATATTGATGTAATATATCCTTAGGAAAGTAGTTATTAAGTAGTGATTCACATAGTTGTATCTGATAGTTAGATTTTTATGAGGAGCTTCAAAGCTTTATCTTGTGCATGTATGTAATCAGGCTTGTGAGCCCCAATTGTAACCCCACATGTTGTCGATCAATCTCTATTTGAATTCTATGATATATTGAATGATTGAATCTATATTTGTTCTATTTCTTTGAGTTGTTTTCGTTGTTTTTACTCTTGCTACACAGTCTAGATAGTTCATTCTGTGAACCCTCCTACCATGATTGCACCAAGTGGTATCAGAGCAAAAGTTTGAATCATTAGGAGTGAATTGAGCAAAGTTGGTGAGGGAATTTTGTAAGATCTTGCTATGGACAGATCGCTGAATTGAGGAAGGATACTTGTGTTGTAACTGATCATCGATTGTGAGGTAGTTGTCACCTTGTAGCCCAATTGTTGAACTTGAGGTAGTTTATACTTGATCCTAGGAAGAATGCCGCCAAGGAGAGTTGATGCCATTGGAACAATGGCTAGTAGAATGGATGAAATGATAGAAATGATGAAAACAATGTGACTTCATTTATATGTTGTTGAAGAAGATAGATGAAAATGATTGACACCAAGAGCTAATGTTGAAAGTGAAAATGAAGAAGAATTTCAATCTATTGAACAAACTGGTGAAACCCTAGGAGGTGATGAAGAAGAAGAATCAGATCAAGTAAAGATGTTGCAAGCTATTTCAAAGATTGGAAAGATACCTAGAGTTGATGTGCCAAACTATACTGGTAATTTAAACCCTGAAGAATTGATTGACTGGATAAATGACATGGAAGATGTTGATAACTGAGAGGGGGGGGTGAATCAGTTATCCTAATTATTTCCCTTATTGAACTTTCCTTTTAATTGAAGCAGCATAAAATCAAACACAAAACATTAACCATGAAATAAGAAACACATGACACAGTATTTTTGACGTGGAAACCCTGTTAAGGGAGAAAACCACGGGGTGATTAACCCAAGAATTATTCTCTGTTAGAAGAATAGGAAATTACAAAAATGGCACTTGCCAATTAGGGCTCACTGCCCAAGCACACTGCTCACAAGAGGCTCACTGCCTACAAGAAGACACACTGTCTTACAAAGTGATAAGAATCACAGTCTTGAACTGATTGGAAGCATCTGCATATGCTGGAGTTCAGTTCCGGTTAGGTTCAGTATACTGATCTGCTGCACTTCATCTTTCCTCTGTTCTTTAGTCTGTTATCCTTTCACATACCGGATCTTTCTTGCTACTTCTGCTCTACTCTGGACTTGTTCGCATATCCTTTCACACATTTCACACACTTTACAACTAAATCCATCCTCTATATATATCCGCACAAGTAATTTCATCACCTTTCTAGTCGGCATCCGGAACAGTCTAGTTTCTTACAAACTTAGTTCTGTCGGCTGAATCCTTGCTCACCAAGCAATGCGGATCAAGCATATACTTGTAGATATCATCAATTATGTCGGCCAAACATGATTCATGCCTCCGCAACCTTTATCATCATCTGTAACACATCCAGAAAGTAGTCTGATACTCTGTCAGTCAGTTCTTCCTCTGTTTTCACTGTCTCTCAGGAATCCGGTACTCAACTATTCATATCTTTTTCCTTGTCCAACTCCGGAGGCTAAATCCTTGGAATATACCACTCAAGATAGTCCTCTTGACTTCCCTAGATCCGCACTGCACCAAGACACTTCCTCTGAGAGATCCGGACCAATCTGTCAGACCTTGCCACATGCTCTGTTCTTGTTCACCGGACCACAACAATCTTCAATCTGACTTCCGGTAGAGACATATCATGACTTGCGGATATGTGGGATGACCTTTGTTGCCATCAATGACAACAACCATGAATCCATATAGTGTCTCTTGCCAACAATCTCCCCCTTTGGCATTGATGGCAACACTTAGTGAAAAATGACTAAGTGTTTACACTATGCTCCCCCTTTGCTGATGCTCTGTCTTTATATACAATTTCCGGAACTCCCCCTGAGTTGGATTCCTCATTTTTCACTGCTCCTCACTCCCCCTTTGACATCAATGGCAAAGGGTAGGGTCCGCACACCAAAATTTTCAAAAATTTTCTATATATAGCCGCATATTTACATACTCACATATACTGCAGAATGTCTGCAAAGGATGTCTGCAGTTGAACCATTTCAGTAGCCCAACTTAGCTTCATTCTGTCCAAGATTGAAATGTGACCACTCAACAAAAATGCAAAAGCTTCTGCCCGCCTGAGATCTGTCGGATCTTTTGTATGGGCGGTGGTCTGGGCATCACTGATGGCCTCATGCATAGTTTCCAACTTAGGGACTATAATCCTTCTAAGTTCTCCCATCCGGTTGGTAATGTTCTTCCTCTCCTTCTCAAGATTCTTTATTTCATTCAAGACTGCAATAGTCTGACATTCTTGATTTATTATAGAGGAAGAGAGAGGATCAAAACTTTGAGATAAGCTTTGAAGCTTGTCCTGTTCCTCTTTTATTTTCTTGTCAATTGCTGCTGTTGCCTTTGACCAAGATATACAAAATTTGTAGATGTCACCGCCATCCTTAAGAGCATTTTCTAAGCTCTTTATTCCAATGCTTACAATCTTCCTATCCTTAGAGATTAATTCTAATATTTCAGAAAATCTCTTATCCAAAAATTCCTTCCGGACCTTTTCTTCAGCTGATTTTTCTAGAGAATTAAAATGTGTATCAATACTGCTGACTAAGGTTTTTAGATTACCGGAAGTGGAGGCTGTCGGATCTATCTGGATTGATGGCATGATCTTTACAAGTACTCCGGAAGCAGCCTCTATCAACTCACAGTCTTCCATATGAGACTTCAGGAGCTTTTCATTTGCCTTGGCATTTGCAAATGAAGCTATCTTCATTGTTTGTACCGGAGAGAGAGAGTCAAAATTAAATGGACCTTTTAGAAGCTCCGGTTCATCAATCTCTAGAGTTTCTTTGCTCAAAAATTGTTGAACAGTTTGTGCAGTGTCTCTTGCCGGAGACAGATGTTTCTTTTCTTCTGCAGTCTTAGAACTGTCAACCTCTTTGTCTGTCACCACTGCTTCCTTCTCCTGCAATTGCTCTTCTTCTTTGGATCCGGAGACTGTAGGGGAAACCGGAGGAGAGATGCTTGCTTGTTCATGGGCCACTTCTTCTGGAGCAGAGGGTCCCAAGTCCTCACTTGTCTGTTCAGGGCTCACTTCTTCCGGAACAGAAGATTCCAAATCGGCAGCTGTTTCTGCACCTAAGTCCTCTACAACAGGAAGATTGAACCTTTTGAAGGCCTTCCGGAGGATCTCTTCTGTCTCTTGTGCCACTTTGTCAGTCTCACCAAGCATGAGCTGATTCATCCTGGCTTTACTTCTGAACTCATCTTTGCAGTCCTTGAAGATCATGTTCATTGTCTTGGGATCAATTTGAGGATATAGCTGAATAGCTATCTGCTCCCGGATCTCAAGATCTTTGGCATGAGCATTATTCTTTCTTACTTCCATTTCCTTCTCTAGGCTTTTAGGAATGAGAGATATGATCTCAATGAAAGCCTTATTGTATGTGTTCAGATATTTAACTGTGGCTTCCTGCAGAGTCTTTTGGTCTGCCTCACTGAAGTCATCATAGGATTCAGTCATTGGTTGAAGGTTTCCATCCACCGTGACCGACTTGATTATGCTCTCTAGTGACAGAGTGGGCTTTTCAACAGTTACCTCTGCCATTTCATCCTTGTCTTGGCCTGAGGAGGGCTTACCGGATCCTTTCTTCTTCTGTTTCTTTACTTCTCTTACTTCCTCATCTGATTCTGTTTCCTCTTCATCCTTTTGGCTTTCATAAGCCCTTGATGCTTTTGTCTTGGATCTTTTACCGGATGCCTGGACTTTCGGTTTTGAGCTTTTGGTTGTGGAAGGTGCAGATCTCTTTGATGATCTGGTCCGGGTGGGGGTTTCAACCGGAGCACTTTCTTTGCTTTTCTCTTCTTCCTCAGCCTTTCTCCTCTTTTCCCGGCTGGCATCAAGTGCCTCTTTTGAGATGCCTAGGCCTTGAGCAATGTGCTCTACTTCTTTTCTCACTTTTCTCTTAATCTCAGGTTCCCTGAGTTCTACATGTAATTTCACACTTAGCTCCTCAAAGGTTCCAAACCTTTCTGCCTTAGGATCTTTGGGCTGACTTAGCATGTGCTGAACATGCAGCTCTACTATCTGTTCATCAACTTCATACCCCATGGGCATGATCCAGACAGTCCTTGGCTCCACTGCCTCCATTAGGCACTGATCAGTGTCAACCATAAAGCATACTGAGTCCTTGTATTTCTCAATGAGAGACTGGGGAATTCTCTCTCTTGCTTGCATCATGCTCTGAAAGTTTTTGAAGTATCCCCATAGAGCTGTATTTCTCGCTTTTGCATCCCCAAGTCCATGCAAATAGTCTCTTATCTGGACTGCAACAGGTTTGTCATTCTGCCATACCCATCCACTTGTTCCGGGTAGCTCATTCATGAAGTAAAAGAATAGACATACAATGAGAGTACCATACTTAAAGGAGTTCTTCTTGTCTTTCTTGATTTTCTGTACATTTTCCATTAATTGGCTTAGTAGTAGTTCACAAAGATCATAATCTGCATTCTTTCTTAGCATTTCATATGCTGTGTATATTGCAGTTCCGGATACAGAATTCTCCCTGCTGGAGTGATAGATCTTGTATCCTATTATCATTGATGCATATTTGATATCCGGATCCGAAATATCTTCAATGGTCATTGCCCTCTTATCATATTTTGATCCGGTGGCCTCAGTTACAACGTTGTTCTTGACAGATTTGAGGATAGGTACCCCCCCGGAAGAGTATAGACCAGTTACTGCTCTAATTGCTTCTTTTGTGATCTTACAGGGTCTATCTAGCCAAAGGAAGTTGTCATGCATCCTGCTCAGTACATACCGGACCCATTCATCTTCTTCAAAGCTAGGGAAATGAATGAATTGCTCAAATTGTTTCTTCTGGATACCCTTATACTCTGGTTTGAGCTCAAACGCATTGTCTATCAGTTGCTTGTGATAGAGGTCTCTTAATTTGAATTCCCCAAATTCCTCAATGTTTGCGTGTATGTAAACCCTAATATCTTCAGTATGTAAGACTCCGTGGGGAACACTAGAGAAGGCTCCTAGTGGATCTACCTCCAATGATTTGTAGGGATGTTTCTTGAATGAGGGGCGAGGTCTATCAGAGATCTTAACTATGTTTGGAGTAGCCATTCTTCAAAGATTTGCAGTGAGGCAATGAAAAACGAAGAATACCTTATGCGCCTTCGGTTTGCACGGAGTGGTTGGATTGATTTCTTTATGCAATAGCTTCGGCAGGAGATCCTTGGTGTGCTTGATGAACCTTGTTGCAGAGCTCCACTATTCACTTCTTCTCAAGTGTAGAATGAGTAGATAACTTTTGAGAAATCCCTTATATTGCTCCGCAAACCCTAATATCTGTCTGCAATAAATGCTTCACCTGCATTATTCCGGTTTACCATGTCTGGACAGCTTGGAGTATCCCGGATTAGTCCTGATCACTGAATATCATCCAGATCTTTAAATCATGAATAAATCTAGGTAACATATTACAAGAACATCCCAAACACTCTGTCCAATCCGCAAGACAAGATCGTGCACTTCCGGATCTCTCCGGACCTTTTTGTAATCCTTTATCATACTGGAGCACCTCCCTGAACAGGTCTAACTTAATCGAACACAGCTTCTTCATAACTCCATGCGGACCTCTGAAAACTTGACTGAAGCATCTCAGGACTTATATCTACAAACCCTTTAATCCGCATCTTGTGCCACATCCGGCACAACTTGTTTGGCTGGGGGAACAGAATCTTCTTTGAGTCTCCCCCTGAGCCTGAGCTCACTTTTTAATTTCCGGAAGAAATATCAGCACCAGAATCTGGTGCGGATCCAACCTCTACATTCTCTGAGCTTTTCTTCACCCAAATCTTGCTCATCTGATTCCTAACTTCATCCGCATTCATCTTTTGTTTACCCTTGTCTTGATTCTGATCATACACCGGACCTCTTTTGTCCTGATTCTTGTTTCTGCAGACTTTAGCATTATGACCGGACCTATTGCAGATTTGGCAAATAACATTTCTTTGCATATTTAACTGATATCCCCTTGATCTGCATTGATTAGCCATATGACCTACTCTATTGCATGTAAAGCATCTACCTTTGAATGATTTGTTTACTTGCATAATTCTGCATTCATGGGATTTGTGTCCATACCTTTTGCAGTTGAAGCACTGTCCGGAGAAGGATGAATTAATCTGATTCATTCTCATTCTGCACTGATTAGCTTTGTGACCAAAATGGTTGCAGCTGTGGCAGTATCCATTGAAGGATGGATATTTTTGAGCATTTGGCTGTCTTACCGGAGGTCTTCTAGGCCTGCTCCTTGGATTTTCTGATCCAAGATTCCTCTGACCGGATCCGGAGCTTTCTCCTTTCTCATATCCCAAACCATACTTGTCATCAGTCCTCTTTTGACTTCCAAGAAGAACTTCAAGTTGAGCAGAACTTATCTTGAATTTCTCTTTATATTCATTTGCTGTTTGAAGATCTCTTTTGAGAGAGGTAATTTGATCCTCAAGTTTTTCTTTATTATCTTTGGCATCTTCAAGATCAGATTCAAGATGTCTGATAATCCTGTCCATCTGGTGGCATTCTTCTGATTTTTCCTTAAGAGATTGTCTTAGATTGTCTTCAGCCTTTCTTTTTTCTTCAATCTCTTGAGTGAACTTTATAGTTCCTGATTCCATTTCATGTCTCAACATAATGACTTCTTTTGATAATTTTTCACATAACTTGGTTTGCTCAGTCAATTCTTCATTTGTATTGCTTTCTTCACTTTGTCTTGCCAACTGTTGGAGTAGCTCCTTTCTCTTTTTCATAGAGAGACTTAATTTGTCTTTTAATTCCCTCATGAATTCATCAGCCTGTTTGAGTCTTTCTCTTAATTCACTGACTTCAGAATTTGACTGTTCAAGATCCTCAAGGGCAGTCTTGAGTTGCTCCTTTAAACCATATGCATCCATTTGAAATCCTAGATCTTCCTCAAGCTGTTAGGCTCTATTAGGAGGAACTTGGCTCTGATACCAATTGTTGATAACTGAGAGGGGGGGGTGAATCAGTTATCCTAATTATTTCCCTTATTGAACTTTCCTTTTAATTGAAGCAGCATAAAATCAAACACAAAACATTAACCATGAAATAAGAAACACATGACACAGTATTTTTGACGTGGAAACCCTGTTAAGGGAGAAAACCACGGGGTGATTAACCCAAGAATTATTCTCTGTTAGAAGAATAGGAAATTACAAAAATGGCACTTGCCAATTAGGGCTCACTGCCCAAGCACACTGCTCACAAGAGGCTCACTGCCTACAAGAAGACACACTGTCTTACAAAGTGATAAGAATCACAGTCTTGAACTGATTGGAAGCATCTGCATATGCTGGAGTTCAGTTCCGGTTAGGTTCAGTATACTGATCTGCTGCACTTCATCTTTCCTCTGTTCTTTAGTCTGTTATCCTTTCACATACCGGATCTTTCTTGCTACTTCTGCTCTACTCTGGACTTGTTCGCATATCCTTTCACACATTTCACACACTTTACAACTAAATCCATCCTCTATATATATCCGCACAAGTAATTTCATCACCTTTCTAGTCGGCATCCGGAACAGTCTAGTTTCTTACAAACTTAGTTCTGTCGGCTGAATCCTTGCTCACCAAGCAATGCGGATCAAGCATATACTTGTAGATATCATCAATTATGTCGGCCAAACATGATTCATGCCTCCGCAACCTTTATCATCATCTGTAACACATCCGGAAAGTAGTCTGATACTCTGTCAGTCAGTTCTTCCTCTGTTTTCACTGTCTCTCAGGAATCCGGTACTCAACTATTCATATCTTTTTCCTTGTCCAACTCCGGAGGCTAAATCCTTGGAATATACCACTCAAGATAGTCCTCTTGACTTCCCCAGATCCGCACTGCACCAAGACACTTCCTCTGAGAGATCCGGACCAATCTGTCGGACCTTGCCACATGCTCTGTTCTTGTTCACCGGACCACAACAATCTTCAATCTGACTTCCGGTAGAGACATATCATGACTTGCGGATATGTGGGATGACCTTTGTTGCCATCAATGACAACAACCATGAATCCATATAGTGTCTCTTGCCAACAGAAGAATACTTTGAATATGAAGAGATTAAAGATCTGGAGAAGGTGAAATTTGCAAAGACAAAGTTGAAAGGACATGTTGCTATATGGTGGAAAGAAGTTTAGTTGGAAAGAAATAGAAGAGGAAAAGAAAAGATTACAAAATGGGATATGATGGTGACAAAGTTGAAGAATCAATTTATACCTGTTGGCTATGAGTTGGAGCTGTTGAAAAGATTGCAAAACCTGAGACAAAAGGAGAAATCTATAAAGGAGTATACTAAAAAATTTCATAAGATGATCATAAGGATAGTACATAGTGAAGCAAGCAAGGAGAAAGTGGCTAGATACATCAATGGACTGAGATTGAACATTCAAGAAGAACTAAGTGTGGTAAGGATGACATCTTCGGAAGAAACATATCAGTTTGCCCTGAAGGTTGAAGAGAAGCTAAATAAGAGGCATGATTAGAGATAGAGAGGAAGAGGAGGCAAATTTCAGAGAGGTGGGACTTATTCTAGAGGAGACAAGTCATATTTGGAGTAGAACAAGTTTGACAACCCATTTAAGAAGGATGATAGAGATACTAATGCATACCAAAGAAATGACAAAAAAATTTCATCCCAGAGGCAACTATAATTCTTACCAAAATGAAAGGTATAGAAGAGAAGGAAGAGGATTAGATAAGAGAATATTTAGAGGTACTTGTTTCAAGTGTGGAGGTGAAGGACATAGAGCATTTGAGTGTAATCAGGGTAGTACAAGTAAGAGGACAAAAAATAGTGGAAGAGAAGCATATGTGGAAGAAGAACCTGTTAGATCACACAGTTTAGTTGGCAAACCTGAGAAAGGAGAATCATTGGTGATGAGTAGAGCACTGATTTCAAGTAGAGACAAATGAGGAACCACCGTAGAGGAAAAGCTTGTTTAGTACCAGATGCAAATCAAGAGGTAAGTGTTGTAAAGTTTTAATTGATAGTGGTAGTTCTGATAACTTAGTTTCAAAAGAGATGGTGACTAAGATGAAGTTGGAAAGATTCAAACACCCTAATCCATATCAGATAGCATGGATTCAGGATGATCATAAGGTAGTAGTGAGTGAACAATGTTTGGTGAAATTTATGATGAAGTCTTGTCTAATATTATGCCTATGGATGTTTGTCATATCTTGTTGGGTAGACCTTGGTAGTATGATGGAAAAGTTATACATGATGGGATAAAGAACACATATACTATAACATCAAATGGAAAGAGAATTACTTTGATTCCTTTGGAGGATGATCCTAAAGATGTGGTATGTGGAAATACTAGAATCTGTTTGGTAGATGGAATAAAATATATGGATGGTTTGAGACATGAGAATATGTGTTATGCCTTGATTCCTAAGAAGTCTAAAGCATTGAAGAAAGAGACTGAAGAATCACAACTAGAGGAGATAAGAGAGTTGTTGATAGAGTATGAAGACATCATATTAGATAATGTAATTGATTGATTGCCACGTATAAGGAGTATCAGTCATCACATGGATCTTATACCTAGAGAAAGTTTGCCTAAGAAAATAACACACCAGATGACATCAGTAGAGAATGAAGAATTGAAAAGATAGATACAAGAGTTGTTGAGAAAGGGTTTGATCAGAGAAATCTTGAGTCCTTGTGCAGTACCTATAGTGCTTGCACCTAAGAAAGATGGAGAATGGAGAATGTGTGCTAACTCTAGAGCAATAAACAAGATCACAGTTAAGTATAGATTTCCTTTACCTAGGATGGATGATATCATGGATTGTTTGAGCAAAGGAAGACATTTTAAAAGGATAGATTTGAAGAGTGGATACCATCATATCAGAATCGGAGAAGAAGATGAATGGAAGACTACTTTCAAAACAAATGAAGGATTGTATGAGTGGCTAGTGATGTCTTTTGGATTGACAAATGCATCAAGTACTTTCATGAGATTGATGAATGAAGTCTTGAAGAAATTCTTGGGTAAGTTTATTATTGTGTACTTGGATGACATTTTGATATTTAGTAAAACAAAAGAGGAACATTTGTGGCATATTAGACAAGTTTTGCAGAGGTTGAGAGAAGACAAATTGTTGATAAACGTCAAGAAAGGTAGTTTCATGAAGGAAGAACTCTAGTATACTTGGGATTTCTGATTTCTATAGAAGGATTGTAGATGGACCTTGAGAAAGTGAAAGCAATTGTTGAATGGCCTACACTGGAGAGCATTGGAGAAGTTAGATCATTTCATGGATTGGCTAGTTTCTACCAGAAGTTCATCATAAATTTTAGTTCTATTTGTAACCCTATGACAGAAACAATGAGAGTTGATAGAAAAGACTTTAAGTGGACATCAGGAGTAGATAAAAGTTTTGAATTGTTGAAGCAGAAAGTGATAGAACAACCTATTTTGGCATTATCAAATTTTAATAAGTTATTTCAAGTTGACTGTGATGCGAGTGGAAATGCAATTGGAGTAGTGTTAAGTCAAGAAGGTAGACCTGTAGCATATTTCAGTGAGAAGTTGAATGATGTGAGGAGTAGGTATTCAATCTATGATCAGGACCTCTATGCCATAATTCAAGCCCTGAAGAAGTGGAGATATTACTTGTTGCCTAAGGAATTTGTATTGTATAAAAATCTTCAATCTTTGCAATATCTAAATAGTCAAGGTAAGTTGAATCAGAGACATATGAGATGGGTAGAGTTCATACAGAGTTATACATTTGTGTTGAAGCATATGACTGGAAAATTAAACAAAGTTGCTCATGCATTGAGTAGAAGAAGAAACTTGTTGACAGAGATGAGAGTTGAAGTGTTGGGTTTTGATGAATTTAAGAACATGTATGAGGGAGACAGTGATTTTGCAGAACCTTGGAAAGCATGTAAGGAACCTATTGTGATAGATAGGAGTAAGTGGTTGGACTATTTCATTCAAGAAGATATGTTGTTTAGAGGAAATCAATTGTGCATACCTATAATTTTAATGAAAGATAATTTGATCAAGGAGAAGCATAGTGGTCGATTGGCAAGACATTTTTCCATTAATAAGATAGTGCCTTTGGTGAGTGAAAACTACTTTTGGCCTCAAATACATAAGGATGTTCATATATTTGTGTAGAGTTGTAGAGTTTGTCAAGTTGCAAAAGGGAGTATTCAGAATACTATATTGTATAAACCTTTGACAGTACCAGAGAGACCTTGGGAAGACATAAGCATGGATTTTGTAATGGGATTGCCTAAGACATAGAGAGGACATGATTCAATATTTGTAGTGGTGGATAGATTTTCAAAGATGGCTCATTTCATACATTGTAAGAAGACAACTGATGCAGTGCATGTAGCAGACCTATTTTTCAAGGAGGTTGTGAGATTGCATGGATTACCTAAGAGTATAGTTTCAGACAGAGGCACAAAGTTTGTTGGATACTTTTGGAGGACACTTTGGAAGAAGATGAAGACAAATTTGAAGTTCAGCTCAGCTTTTCATCCATAGAATGATGGATAGATAAATGTAGTGAATAGGAGTTTGGGAAACTTGTTGAGATGTTTGGTTGGAGAGAAAGCTAGAAGTTGGGATTTGATTCGTTCACAAGCAGAGTTTGCATACAACAGGTCAATGAATAGGAGTACCGGAAGAATACCTTTTGAGATTGTGACCGGAGTGAATCCTAGAGGAGTAGTAGAATTAAGAGATATCAGCATGGAGGAAAAGAGAAGTGCAGAAATAGAAGAATTTGCAAATCATATGAAGATAGTGCATTACCAGGTTAAGAAGCATTTGGAAAATATGAACAGTAAGAACAAAGAGAAGGCTAATGAGAAGAGAAGACATAAGGAATTTCAAGTTGGAGAGGAAGTGATGGTATACCTGAGAAAAGAAAGATTTCTAGTTGGGACATAACAAGTTGAAGATGAAGAAGTTTGGACCTTGTAGGATCCTTAGGAAATTTGAATCAAGAAATGCATATGAAGTGGAGTTACCAAAGACATTGGGTATATCACCTATTTTCAACATTGTAGACTTATATCAGTATCATGAAGTACAGAGTTCAGTGACAGTATGGAATAAGACTTGAAGAAAAAATTACCACAACAAGCATTGGAGCAGATTGAAGACATTTTGGATAGTAGAGTTGGACATAGCACTACAAGAAGACAATACAAAGAATATCTTGTGAAGTGGAAAGACAGACTAGAAGAAGATTCAACATGGATTTCTTAAGCTGAGGTGGATTGTCTTAGTTCTCCCCTAGCCCCAGCAAAATGAGGGACTGACTTTTCCAATAACCTCAGATGTCTGATGCAGGAGCATCCTTGGTACAAGAACAATCTTGCGTCAACCAAAAACATTCACATTTCAGTTTGTTTATAGTTTAGTTTGTTTCTTTTCATTTTCTAGTTCAGTTCAGGTAGTTCAGTCAGAAGCAATTTCTGGATTCTTGGTCCATTTGCATTTAGACATTGTGGAGCTGGAGTTAGAATCTACATTCATTCATCTACATCATATCCAAAATTTAGAGATCCACACATCATTACCAAAAGATATTGCTATCAGAAGATCGACTATTTTTTCATAACAAAGCATCCTAATAATCACAAACAACCACCTAAAGGACAAACTTACGGAAGCATTTACCGATCTGTGAAGCCTATTGACACATCATTCAAAGATCTTTGGTTCATGGCCGAGCTTCCCCAAAGATCTGCACATCATTTCATCCATTTCCTGGAAGTGTTATATGCATTTAGGTCTGACCTATTTGTGTACACACATTACAGCTCTTCATTGGAATTTGTGATCCTCCTTGGCCGATATGGAGGAATCTTATGATCTGGACTTGATATATATTGATATAATAGATCCTTAGGAAAGTAATTATCAAGTAGTGATTCATAGTATCTGATAGTTAGATTTCTATGAGGAGCTCCAAAGCTTTATCTTGCGCATGTATGTAATCAGGCCTGTGAGCCCTAATTGTAAGCCCGCATGTTGCCTACTGATCTTTATTTAAATTATATGATATATTAAATGATTGAATCTACATTTCTTCTATTTCTTTGAGTTTTTTTCATTGTGTTCACTCTTGCTACATGGTCCAGATAGTTCATTCTGTGAACCCCCCTACAGTGACTGCACCAAAGCTGATAAGATTTTATATGAATTACACTATGGAACATCAAGGGGGTATTTCTTAGCAAAAAACTACAACAACAAAATAATTTGTGTAGGGTATTATTGCCCAACACTCTTCTCATATTGTCATGAAATGGTTACCAAATGTCAACATTGCCAGTTCTATGCAGGAAAAAGAACAAATTCCACTATGCCTCTTAATCCAATCATAATAGAAGAGCCATTCGCACAATGGGGTTTAGATTTCATAGGGATGATTAATCCAGTGTCAAGCATAGGCCATAAATGGATCCTCATAGTAAAAGACTATTTCACAAAGTGGGGTGAAGAAGTTGACTTAAAGGAAGCCACGGACAATGTTATCCTTAATTTTTTGGAAGAAATGGTCACCAGGTTTGGTCCTCCTAATATAATTATATTCAACAATGCTAAGGCATTTCTTGGGTAAAAGATCTCTGAGTTTTCTCTAAAGAATATTTTTTTCTTGGAAACATCTTCAAATAACTATCCTTAGGGAAGTGGTTTGTCTAAGTCAAGAAATAAAAATCGATTAGGCTTATTAAAAGAATGCGAGCAGATCATTAGAAGGATTGACATAGTTTATCTAAATATAACATTGTGGGCAAATTAAATTACTCTGAAATAAATTATCAAGACATCCATTTATGAAATGGTATATAGAAAAAGGGCTTCAATGCTAATATCAATGGAAATTCAAGCCCTTTCAGCTTATTAAGCAACTTGATATTGAAGAAGATGGAGCAATGTAGGTTAGACTTGAAGAATTGTTGGATCTCCAAGAGAAAAGAGAATCAACACATGATGCAATGATCAATGACTAACTGATAGTGAATTGATGGTTTGATCACGGGACTTTAGAACCTAGTTTCAAGGTTGGTAGTTGGGTTTTGAAATGGGAAGAGAGAGCAGCCAAACTAGGGCAACATGCAAAATTTGACTCATTATGGAGGGGCCCTTTCATTTCAAGATTATTTCTTGTAATAAAAATAATGCATGAGTTAGAATGTGAGACATGAGAAGTCTTCAAAATCCCAGTCAACAAGAGTTTTTTTGAAACATTTCCATTGTTTAAGGTTGCAGTATCATTAAATAGTTAGTGTAGGTTGCATCTCCTAGAGGTTTTTATTTCCTGCCTCTTTTCAAATAAATGGTAGTTGTACAATGTTCTAGTTCTAATTAATACTTTCATACAAACACCATGTGTCTACTCCTAATAAAGAGTTTTTTTTGAGTCCCAGCTTAGAAGGATAGCTCAACTACCTATCATGATGGGTATTGAATGATAAAGCCCTCTTAAATCCATGGTCATGATGAAAACCCCAGAAAACTCCAATGATAAGAGTTTTAAATGTGTAAATTTATGTCAATTCAGAGAGGCGCCAAAATCAAGGTCAAAGTAAAAAATTGACATGAAAGGAGAAGCTATTAAAATGCACTTTCAGTTTGGAACAATAACTAAGAAAACACATAGTTGAGAGAATTAGAGAAAGTGAAGAAGAAAACTCTACGATTTGTGGTAAATTGCTTCAAAATTTCAAAATGGAATCTATTATGATCTAGGGTGAATATAAGAGAGCTATAAAATGGAACCATTGGAATTAGTTTTGGAAGTGAGACTCTAAGAAAGATGAGGAGTTCATTACCAAAGAAATTATAGGATCTTTCCCCATAATTGAAGAATAGTAAATCATATGCCTCAACCTCTACACATCTTAAGCTAAAGGTTCCAAATGTCCAAGAGCTTAGGAAAGGTAAATTGAGGGACTCAAATTTAGTATTTGATCTCATGGAACATATATTTGATCATGTTCTCACCAAGAACCCTAATAATTTGAGAGATGGAGCACATTAATGGATGCTTGACAAGGTTAATATGGAAAGTCAGAGACTTTTGAATAAGGATATGGAGTTCGAGGTTGGCTCAGTTCATGGTCCCATTTGTACACCCATGTCCTAAATTGGTGGATGCTTGTGTGTGTTGTTATGACCAGAGCACTAGACACTCAAAGGAAGAAATATCAAGATATTAATTGATACTAACACTATTAGGGAAATACTAGAGATAGAATATGACCCTTCAACTAACTTTTGTAGCTTTATGAAGTTGTAGAAGATCTGGGAGACCGGAGACAACCATCTTGACTTTATGAATTTAGAGCTTTGTTTGGAATAAGATAATACGTTATTGCCAGATCTTCCAATTACATTATCAAGTTTCACATGTGATGTACAAGAAGAGAATGTGCACCAAGTTGGTCTACAAAAAAGTGGACAAATGAGTAATTTTTACAAAAATGTGGTCACATTATGATTAAATGGTCATAACACATTCATGTTATGGCTTGGTGAATACCAATACATAATGTGATCCCATTTTTGTGGTTCACAAAGCATGAGCTCATTTTTTTGTC
>BSBN01001726.1:0-142926 GCA_027924645.1 Cunninghamia lanceolata | reverse complement strand
AGCCATTCTGAGATAGAAATCATTGATGCGGGAAGCTCTTGAAGGATGTGAGAAGCCAATGCAAGTGGAGATGACTCTGGAATGCACTCGGATGAAAGACAAAGAGTCGACTACAAGAGCACAAAGTGTGCCGAGACGGGCAGCTGCAACATTCACAAACTCAAGAGATGAGACAACAAAGAAAGAGGTAAGTAAGCCAAAACCTACTCCCTTTTTCCTGACTCTGATTGTAGGGGATAAACTACTACATAATTCCATGATCGACTCAGGTGCTAGCACCACGGTCATGCTTAAACAGATAACAGATGCATTCAAATTACAATATGAGCCTCTAGATAAGGGAGTTATGCAACTAGATGGGAGGAAGGTTCAAACCATAAGGATAATCAGAAATCTCCTGCTGACCATGTTCTCATGCCCTAGCATCACAATGTCTCAGGAAGTAGTCATAATAGATATCCCCCTATTTTTGGCTTATGCTTATCCTGAGATTTTACTGCAAAGATTGGAGGGTATTTGTCTATTGATTGGTCTCACCTAATCTTAAGAACTAAGTATGGCTCTAAAATGAAGGTGATGTCAGAACTGCTACACGCAGAGCATATAGCGGATGAAGCCATGATAAACTTTGAAGCTACCCATACATCTTTCTCTAAGGATGAGATCACTACAACAAAACAGGCAATTAGCGCCTAAAATAGTGCCAGATTTTAGTGCATTTGAGTTCATGAATTGGAGCAAAATGCTGGAGCAAAACTCAGCATTAAATTGCATTTCACTTTGGCGTTGGATTTAGTGCCAGATTTAGCGCCAGATTTTGTTACTTCCAGTTTTGTTTCTACTTTTGCTTCTTGTGTTACTTCTAGGTTTGCTTCCGATTTTGCTTCCAAGTTTGCTTCTGATTTTGCTTCCAATTTTGCTTCCGGCTTTGCTTCCAATTTTGCTTCTGATATAATGTCACTTGTTGCATCTAGCTTTGCTTCCATTTTTACATCTTTTGTTGCTTCTAATATGGCTTCTATTATTGCATCTTTTGTTGCTTCTAAAATTGCTTCCATTATTACTTCTTTGTTTGCTACCTGAATTGCTTCTGTTTTTGCTTCCTAGATAACGCCAAGTTTTGCTTCCAAGATTGCTTTTGGTTTGCTTCTAGTTTGGCTTCCATTGTTGCTTCCTTTTTTGCTTTTAAAAATGCTTCTTGTTTTGCTTACATTTATTAATTTAATATGTTTTATTTCAATTTAATTAGTTAAATATATCATGCCTCTTAAATAACTCATATGATTATAGAGTAAGTAAATTAAATATCTATAATTTAATTGAATTTGACAACATCCATCCTGAGTAGTAAATTAAAATCATCATACGTAATAAATATCCATCCAAAAATCATCGACCACTTTCAATATATATAAATTGACAAGTCAATATTGATAAGATCATCATCATATATAACTAAAACAAGTGAAAGTCAAATATGCCAGTAGATTAATAACATGTCAAAATGATACATGTCCAACAACCGACATAAGTTAAAATGATACATGTACAAATGATATAAGTAAAAATGATAAATTATGTAACTCAAAATGATACAAGTCAAGATGATACATGTCCAAATGATATAAGTCAAAATGATACAACTCAATAATATGGTACTGTAGGCCGTGAAAATGATACATATGATAGTAACCATGAAAAGAGGCATCATAATGATATATCAACAATGATCCATGATGCAGTCTATATGATCATGAATGTCACTAGCTACTACCAGTAACTACCTCATCATCATCATCACCATCATGATCATCATCATCATGATCATCCTCGTCGTCGTCGTCATCATCGTCATCGGCCTCCGTGTCTTCTGTATTTGCATCATCATCATCCTCTGCCATGTGATCTGTACCAGAACCAACATAATTTGGATCTATATCATGAGGATCATCTTGATCTTCTGGAAGACCCGTGTTCTGCAAAAAAAATATTTAAAATGAAAAGTTATTATTTATTTCATGCAATAATTTATTTTTTTCTTATATATCTAATATTACAACATACGAAACGAAACCATAATCATATTACATCATATCAAAGTGCACATACCATAATAAAATTTCAAAAAAGTTACAGCTAATATGTCATTCCAATGATGTAAAACATGCAACAATTCTAATAAACGTTAGTAAAGATCATAAAAAATTTTGTTATACAATTTAACTATCAACTGTAAATTCTATTACATAACCTTAAGTGCCACAAATTGCTTGGTCCATGTATGTTCTTTTTCACTATTAATGTAATAACCTGCATTAGACATAAACATTAAAGAGTTTTTAAGTAGCAGTTGATTAAATTCTCTTACATGTCGTTAAGGAATGCACAGTTTTTTTTCAATAATTATTTATCTTAAGGTTCATGAGTAACCTTAAGATAAAGGTCTATTTTGTTTGAAAAAAAAAATGAAGTTAGCAATATGGCTTTATCCGGCCGATTTTAGAAAGAAAAAATGTTAGCCCTATTCCCGCTCACAGGTCTTTAATGTGAGCGGGAATAGGGTAAATTTGGGGATTTAGAAAGAAAGATAAAGTTTAGGGTGTCTTCAAGATAGCCAGCATGGGCAAGGAGGTCAACCATGCACACATAATGATCAACTGTAGGTGTAATGCAATAAGGGTTATAAATGTGATTGAAGTATGTACAACTCTCATCCACTAAACCTGCATGGCTGCATGCACCTAGAATACAAGCAAAGCTTACAATGTTAGGATATGTTCCAAAGTACTTAATTAATTCAAAGATTTTGAGAGCATCCTTACAAAATCCATTTTGTGCATATCCTGCAATCATTGCATTCCATGAGATGACATCTCTTTAAGGAATTCTGTCAAATAGTTTACCTTTTTTGTCTATGATTCCATATTTTGCATACATGTCTATGAGAGCATTTCAAACTATAATATCTCACAAGAATCCCCCTACCATTATGCTTTGAAGGATGTCCATACCCTGTTCCAAAGCTCCCATTTGGGCACAGGCAGGGAGGATGCTGGCAAAGGTTGTAGAATTTGGATTTACAGCTGACAATTGCATTTGCTTGAAAGTTTCTAAAACCTGTTCAACAAATCCATTTTGTGTAATCCTGCAATCATTACATTCCATGAGATGACATCTCTTTGAGGCATTTTGTCAAATAGTTTGTGTGCCTTGTCTGTGCTTCCACATTTTTCATATATGTCTATCAGAGCATTTCCAACTATAATATCTGACAAAAATCTACCTTCTATTATGCCTTGCTAGATGTCCATACCTTGTTCCAAAGATTACCATTTTGATTCAGGCAGAGAGGATGCTGGCAAAGGTTCTAGAATCTGGCTTTACACCTACCAATTTCATTTGCGTGAAAGTTTCTAAGCCCTTTCAACAAAACCATTTTGTGCATATCATGCAATCATTGTAGTCTATTAGACCACATTTCTTTTAGGGCTTTTGTCAAACAGTTCACATGCCTTGTCTATGCTTCCACATACATCTCTCTCTGTATATGTATATTCAATTGCATTTGCTTGAAAGTTTTTAATGCCTTATCAACAAATCCATTTTGTGCATATCGTGCAATCGTTGCAGTCCATGAGACCACATTTCTTTGAGGGATATAATCTATTTTATGCACACAACTCAGCATAAATTAACCTAGATTGATGGTATTTAAGAACCTCTTGAGAGGATTGCCGTTATGTTGCTAGGAGACATGTTATCATAGGTTAACCCATGGAAAACTTGTGTAAAGGATTTAAAACAACAGGCTTCAACTATGCAAATGCATCTAAGATGAATGTGTAGATCTAGATTCCTTTTAATTAATGACATAGGAAACTACAAGTAACGTCAATTCTTATCCACACATTATAAGCTACAAAGAAATTGATTACAATTTGAAATCATTCACGAGAGAATTTGTGCATAATTTCTATTATTCTTATTGAATTTTGTGCATAAGTCTTTGTGAAGGCTTTCATGATCGGAAGTGGCACTTGCAACTAAACATCTCACAAAAATCCACTTCCAATTATGCTTTGATGGATGTCCATATCCTCATCCAAAGCTTCAATTTGTGCACAGGCAAGGATGATGCTGGCAAAGGTTGAGGAGTTAGGCTTTACACCCGCCAGTAGGAAATCTAACACGGAGCACATTATTATAGTGTAAGCCTATTTTTCAAATTGCTTCATTTAGCATCATCAATAATCTCCACAGGAACATTGTCCCTATTTAAAATGATGGAAAGGGTTCACATCTCACAACAATTTCTCTTGTGACAATCTTGGAGATAAATTTTGTTGCAGTGTGGCAATCAGCACATACTCAAAGGTTCTTAACAACTCTAATAGTTGTTCTATAGGACAAGTTTAACAAACCAAAGGCAATTGCCAACTTTTCACCATGGTGGCAGAGAAATAATTCTTTTTCCCATCCTTCCACAGCATTAAGTAAATTCTTGAATCTGGAAAATACCTTGCCGCCTTCATCTTCCAAGTCAATTTCTCCAACTTTGCATAGGTCTCCTTTGTCTATGGATGCGATCTGTCTCATACACAAAAAACATGTACCATTTTATGCCCTTCAATCCAACTGCATCCGGGGATTTTTTTAATTCCTCTATCTTTCATCAATCTCCTTACCTCACCACACTTGCCCACTTGTGGATAGATGTTTGAGAGAACAACATAAGTTGTGCAACATTTTTAGTATCCAAATCAAAAAGCAGTGTTGTTGTAAATACTCCTAAGCCTATATTCATATGTGATCTACAAGCACCAAGAAAACACATCCATACAACCAGCACAGATTTAACAGGTATCTCAATGATAAAGTTTAGGGTGTCTTCAAGATAGCCAGCACGGGCAAGGAGGTCAACCATTCACACATAATGATCAACTGTAGGTGTCATGCAATAAGGGTTACAAATGTGATTGAAGTATGTACAAATCTCATCCACTAAACCTGCATGGCTGCATGCACCTAGAACACAAGCAAAGCTTACAATGTTAGGATATGTTCCAGAGTGCTTAATTAATTCAAAGATTTTGAGTGTCCTTGCAAATTCCATTTTGTGCATATCCTACAATCATTGCATTCCATGAGATGACATCTCTTTGAGGAATTATGTCAAACAGTTCATGTTTTTTGTCTATGATTCCATATGTTGTGCATATCCTGCAATCATTGCAGTCCATGAGACCACATTTCTTTGAGGCATTCTGTCAAATAGTTCACGTGCCTTGTCTATGGTTCCACATTTTGCATACATGTCTAACAGGGCAGTTGTAACTACAACATCTGACAAAATTCCTCAATCCTTTATGTATTGATGGATGTCCATACCCTATTCCAAAGCTCCCATTTTGACACAGGCAGGGAGGATGCTGGCAAAGGTTGTGGAATTTGGCTTTACACCAGCCAATTGTATTTGCTTTAAAATTTCTAAAGCCTTTTCAACAAATCCATTTTGTGCATATCCTGTAGTCATTGCAGTCCATGAGACCACGTTTCTTTGAGGCATTGGTGCAGGAGCACCAAGGCATGATTTGGTTCATAGGTCCTAGGAGTAAGGCATGCTTTTGTTTTCAATAAAGCCCTAGGAGTCACTAAGGGAAAATTTTGCTTCCAATAAGGTCTATCTAGACCATATGTCATGAATTATGTAAGGTCTCAAGTAACTATGTTAAGAGTTCCAAAGTTGCTAAGGTGTTAGTAAACATAAAATGCAAGAAATGCAAAAAATGTAACAAAAGGCAAAATAAAATGTTGTAGTTTGGAAGTTGTAAAGGCCAACCAACTCAGAACGGTGGTTATGGCAGTTGTAAATCATTGCATTGATTCAAATATGTACACAAACATCAAAAAAAGCTTAGATGGTGAATGAAATCACGTTTTTGTGCCTCTTTTCCTTGTTTTTTGTACTTTTTGACTACAAATTTGTTGTTCCCAGCATTGGTACGGTTATGTACAGATAGATATAGGGGCAAGCCATATATGGTTGGATAGAGGATTGAATTACCTTTCCAATGCGTCTAGTTTGAGGTCCTAACTCAATTCCTAGAGGAATATATCGTTGTTTTTCTAAAACTACTCTGTTTGACTGTCAAAACAAGGGTTGATAGGAGTAAAAATGATGTTGTAAGTCATTCCACCCACTGTTTTGCCCTGTAACTTGGTGGAATGACTTCATTTATGTTATTTGACATGTCCTAATGATTTAGAGTGTAGAGGAGGAGTTTAGAGCTATTTGGTGTAATGTCCTAGGGTCAAAATTGCTCATTTTCCATGAAGAATAGAGGTTTTAAGTGTGAGTTTGATGAAATGGTGACAATAAGAGTTGTCTAGTGGTTGATGTAGTATGTGTAGGCCTAATATGAGATGTTCCAAGTGGTTTTACGTTGATTGGAGTTGAGGAAGTGAAACATCCATTAAACCCCCTTATAACTAGTCAAAAATGAGGGTTTCTTGTTTTGGGGTATTAAAATGCTTGAATAACTCAAGCAGATATTGATTTAGATGTTTTATGACATGTTGATCTACTATTTTAAGGTTTTGAGTGAAGATTTCATGATTGAAGGGGAGTTGCTTTGTAAATTGGACCAATTTAGGCCTAATTCATGAGGGCTCAGTCATAGAACTTCTATACCTTTCGAAATAGGTGCTTAATATCTTCTAATATGTTTGAATAGGACATAATGGGTATCCAAAAAGCATTTGGGTTCATGGGTAAGAGGTGTTTTTGAAAAGTTATGCCTATTTTTCAAGTTTGGAAGGCTACTAGGCATTGAGGGTGAGTTGATGCTACATGGTTTGGGTAGGGGTTTGAGGTCTGATTCTTTGTTGATATCTAATCATTTTGAGTTGATTTAAGGTCCACCACTCTGTATTGCATCAGGCATCCTGTCAAATAGTTCACGTGCCTTGTCTATGCTTCCACATTTTGCATACATGTCTAACAGGGCAGTTGTAACTACAACATCTGACAAAATTCCTCTATTCTTTATGTTTTGATGGATGTCCATACCCTATTCCAAAGCTCCCATTTTGACATAGGCAGGGAGGATGTTGGCAAAGGTTGTGGAATTTGGCTTTACACCAACCAATTGCATTTGTTTAAAAATTTCTAAAGCCTTTTCAACAAATTCATTTTGTGCATATCCTACAATCATTGTAGTCCATGAGACCACATTTCTTTGAGGCATTCTGTTAAACAATTCACGTGCCTTGTCTATGCTACCACATTTTGCATACATGTCTAACAAGACAGTTGCAACTACAACATCTAACAAAATTCCTCTATTCTTTATGTTTTAATGGATGTCCATACCCTATTCCAAAGCTCCCATTTTGACACAGGCAGAGAGGATGCTGGCAAAGGTTGTGGAATTTGGTTTTACACCAGCCAATTGCATTTGCTTCAAAATTTCTAAAGTCTTTTCAACAAATCCATTTTGTGCATATCTTGCAGTCATTACAGTCCATTGCATTTCTGTAATGGTTTATAAGCAAGGAAATTGGGGTCCAATGTTTAGGTGCAATTTTATCTAGGGTAGCATAGCACTCAAAGCTCTAAATAATAACTACTTTTCTTTTTAGGGCAATGTTTAAAGCAGCACCATAACTTATTAAATACTGTGCAGAGATGGCACCATCATCTTCGAGCTCGCCATGCGCGACCTGCAAGTTCACATGCCTTGTCTATGCTTCCACATTTTGCATACATGTCTATCAAAGCATTTCCAACTATAATATTTGATAAAATGCCCCCTTCCATTATGCTTTGATGGATGTCTATACCCTGTTCCTGCAAAGCTCCCATTTTGGCACAGGCGGGGAGGATGCTGGCAAAGGTTGTGGAATTTGACTTAACACTTGCCAATTGTATTTGCTTGAAAGTTTCTAAAGCCTTTTCAATAAATCTATTTTGTGTATATCCTACAATCATTGCAGTCCATGAGACCACATCTCTTTGAGACATTTTGTCAAACACTTCACATGCCTTGTCTATGCTTCCACATTTTGCATACATGTCTACCATGGCAATTGCAACTACAACATCTGACAGAATTCCTCTATCTTTTATGCTTTGATGGATGTCAACACCCTATTCCAAAGCTCCCATTTTGGCACAGGCAGGGAGGATGCTGGCAAAGGTTGTGGAATTTGTCTTTACACCTGCCAATTGCATTTGCTTGAAAGTTTCTAAAGCCTTTTCAATAAATCCATTTTGTGTATATCCTGCAATCATTGCAGTCCATGAGACCACATCTCTTTGAGACATTCTGTCAAACACTTCACGTGCCTTGTCTATGCTTCCACATTTTGCATACATGTCTACCATGGCAGTTGCAACTACAACATCTGACATAATTCCTCTATCTTTTATGCTTTGATGGATGTCAACACCCTGTTCCAAAGCTCTCATTTTGGCACAGGCAGGGAGGATGCTGGCAAAGGTTGTGGAATTTGGCTTTACACCTGCCAATTGCATTTGCTTGAAAGTTTCTAAAGCCTTTTCAACAAATCCATTTCGTGCATATCCTGCAATCATGGCATTCCATGAGACCACATTTCTTTGAGGCATTTTGTCAAATAGTTCACGTGCCTTGTCTATGCTTCCACATTTGCATACATGTCTACTAGAGCAGCTGCAACTACAACATCTGTCAAAATTCCTCTATCCTTTATGCTTTGATGGATGTCCATACCCAATTCCAAAGCTCCCATTTTGGCACATGCAGGGAGGATGCTAGCAAAGGTTGTGCAATTTTTGCAAACTCTAAGGCAGTTGGTTGTGCTCTTACCCATATTGTTATGTTGCCTTACGAAGGCATTGTTTTGTAGTACCGTCAACAACTATTAGGTGGGGACTTGTCAAAACCCTAGGTGTATGGTTATTATGTCTTAACACCTTACCTTGGGGGCCATTGCTAGGTCTTGCATCATGGTTAGGGTATTAATATACTAAGAGAGATTGGAGATATTCCATGTAAATGATGTCACATTCAAACAAAGACTATCCAATCCTAGCGAGATGTTTCCCATTCTTGGTAAAGTGTTGCCACTTATGTGAAGCCATGGAAGAATAGGTTGATTAGATATGAAGGAAACATGAGGCCAATCATTATGAATGCCAATCCATCTTAGGTTGATAAGAGTGGGGGATAGTTATGAAGTTGGATTTGTTGTCATAGGGTGGTATTGTGGCCATATTGTCATACCCAACAAGACTATCCTAGCCATAAGGGAATGCATTCATGTTATAGGATCACAGAGGGAAATCATCATGCATATTGGATTCCAATCCAATCTAGATTGATATGGGTGGGTGTCTTAATATATAATTGTCATAGGATACATCAACATTGGGTTCTGTTGGTGTCTCATTCTTTGTAGTACCCACCTGGCTGTTTGAGCTTCCTAAACAATGTCTTTCTATGCTACAGTTCCAAGGGCCTGGGGTAAATGGTAGTTTAGTCATTGAAGGAGGCAACATCTAATTTTGGAGGACTATCCTAGTTCAAGTTCCTTCATAGGATTTTCATAAATATTGTAACAACCATGAGGGCATGGGCGCTATTTGGAATATTTCTGACAATGCTTGAAGTGGAGTAACAAGAAGTAGACCCTATCACAAACCTAGAAGGTCCAATACTATGACAACAATCTCAAGAAAGTTCTAATGCAAAGATGAAAATCAGTCCCCCATAAACAATAGTCCTAAAATTTCTACCCCAAGTGTAATCAATAGTGAGACAACAACACGATTTAGTCAAGCATATGTAATCACCACTAGTGTGGGGGTAGTCATAAAACTCCATGGACACTATTGTCATGGACTGTCATATTAAAATAGGAATCAAATCTTGTGATAACTTCACATTTGTATGCAGCCAAAGTACATCCATAACAATCATATATGAATGATTGTTGCACTTATAAGATCATGAGATCCCCACAAAGAGGAAGGCTAAAGATTGCTATGTCCATTTATTCAAAGCAAAGTGCTAGTGGAGACACCCACTCATCGCCCTAAGATGCGAAACATAGTCAAATAGTAATGACAGTCATCACTGTCATTTCTTTTTCATTATGTCTCTCTCCCACCTTCATGATCTTCCAAATCATGGTTATTATCCAAGGAGGTTGGTCTAGAACTTGATATCAATGATGTTGATATTTTTGCCATTAGAAGATTACTTTAGAGCTATGAATGTTCCATTTAGGCACTTCAAGATGAGGGTGGATGTCTCAAAGGCTATCACACATTGATCAGACCACAAGGAGGTTTAACACCTAGAACTTAAGATTTAAAAGGCATTTCCTATCAACATAGTGTACAATAATTGACCATGGAAGTTAGAGATTGCATATGGAAGAAGGACACCTCTATAATCTCATGTGGGTAGGATGGAAGAGCACAAAAATAAGACTGTCATGACAGTCAGAAGCTCACTAAAAGCTCTTTTTAGACACTGTCATCTTGTTGTGAGTCTAGTTTTATGCGGAATTGCGTAACGGTTTCATTACAATGAAAATTATAATATGGGCTACCAAGTATGAGCTATCACCTCAACTCAAATTTGTTTACTCATTACATCCATTGTTCCCAATATGGAGGCCTTATTATGGGCCTTTCCTCTATATATTCTGGAAAGAAACAATAATGATAAGGATGTCCTAGTGTTGGTGCTAAGCCTAAAGATCTTACAGAGTGTGCAAACCCTGCTACTCAAGGTTCTATGGTGATTATTGGCATGAATGAAAGCTAAACCCCTAAAAGGACACCGAATAGAATCTTGGAGGAAGCTAGAACATTAGATCTGCAACTCAACTTAATCTACACCTCTCATATGGACAAGAAGATTTCTTGGCTAAAGTGACATTACATAAACATTTACATGTGAAATTATACAAGGAAGAAATAAACCCACATCCATCCAAAATAAAGTCATGCAGAGAAACTACTGCAAACATCTAAGGCCACAAACAATGAAATGCTAGCAATACATCAACTATACTTCCAACGATACTGTTGACAATGAATAAACTAATGCATTCATCTTAGCAAAGTCTCAAGAGGTTATAATTAGAATGGACCTTACCTAAACTTCACTGATGTACATAAGCTTTTCCTCCATCATTTTGTGTATTAACTACATAAGTCACATAAGGAGATCTGGCACACCTTCTCCACTAAAACCCACAATCAATAAATGTTAAATACAACCGAACAACCAAAAATCTGAGAAACAATTCTATCAGTATATTGTAACCTCAACTGAATATGGACTTGAACACAAAAAAAATAGATTATAAGAAGCTACAATGCTTATGTGATAGAAATCCTATTTCCCTAATGTCTGGATCATGATCATCCTGCCCATTCCTTGAAGCCTATGTAGTAGTGTGCACACACACTTGAAAAATAACCATTAAACTTGACATTGAACTTTTCTTCACTGCTAAGTTGGGTAAATTTTGATAAATTGGAAAAGCTCAAGTCATACTTGATTGCGCTAGTCACCATCATCATCATCCTCATTATCATCATTCTTTTCCCCCTTCTTACTATTCTTATTCCTAGATTTGTTATTATTATTACTATTGTTCAAAGACATACCTTTAAGCAAAGCTAAAACTTCCTCCAGAGCGCGGCATCTCCATTGTCGTCAACCACTGGGAAACCATATGCAAAAATTGGTGAAGCTTTTACTAACATCAACGAAAATTAAAATTCTTTGTATACAAAGATTTATCATTACTAAGATTCATCGTTGAGAGCTGATAAATTATAAATAATGTTCACACATAGCAATTACCTTAACTGCCACACATTTTCAATTTCACTTAATCACATTCTTTAAATGATATATAAAATATAAAATATATAGTTACAAAATCTGTTGAACCCCAGAGAAGAAACTGAACAGAACTTCATCCCAATCCTAGAAAAAATAGAAAATGCCAGAAAAAAATAGATTTGGAGTCACCAAGTTTCAGAAAGTTACAATTTACTAGTCACAACAAGGTACTTTGTGTGACGCCCCTGGGCAAGCAGTTCCCATGTTTCCTTCTTCCTCAAGTCAATGGTAACAAAGGCAATTGCCTTGCCAATCCAGAGAACCTTGGCTTCAATTTCAATCTCCTCTTGAGTTAAAGGGAAAAAAACTCTACAATCTAAATCAGCCTAAAGTTTCTTCATCATGCAAAAAATAAAAGAAATCTAGACCATCAAGAAAATATTTACAATGAGAATGTTCAAGATTTACCCCCAACTTTGCAGCATTAAGATATGAGACATTGATTTCAACTTAGAATGTTCAAGATTTACCCCCAATCCAAGATCAAATCAATACTTGATAATAAAGTTGCCGCCATTGTTTTTGGGGTTTACAAGTGATTGTTTATGAGATGAAACTTCCTTTATCTAAGGTAAGGAAGAAATGGGTATCTTACCAGGAGGCGTGGAGGGACTTTGAGAGTGCATAGAAGGTGCCCATGCTTTGCAAGGTCGATGGCAAGTCATCGATGGATGAAGGCAAGCCATCCCTTCTAGCCATTCTCTAATACATCCGTATTTTTCTTCTGACCCATCAAAAATTTCACATTTTTACATAAAGGCACATTCCCTCCATTAATTCCCTCCAAAACTAAAACTTATATTATAATTTTAATTAAAAAATAATGAAATTATATTACAATATAATTATTCATTATTATAATATTTAAATAATATGAAATATTATTAAATTATATTTAACTTAAATTATATAATTATTTTGTTATATAAGTTATAAATTAACAACTTAAGTTAATACTTGTGCATACTGGACTTGCAAAATTAAATAATTTATCAATATTATAGTATATTTAAAAATTTTATAATTAATAATTTTCTCTTTATTTTATTTGTATCTATCCAATTTGTCTATTTTCTTGTCTTATTTTTATTTATTTTTGTATATTTCCTATTGTATGATTTGTCTTTTTTCTTCTCACCCTTTGTTCAATCCTTTCTCTCCCTTTATTCCTTTGGTCTAAGCGGACATTTATTGTCCCTTTTCGTCTTCCGTCTCCATTCTATTTTCTGTCAGCGCTCCTCTAACTCTCCGCAGTCACAGTCACCAACTCTCCGCAGTCACAGTCATAGTCACGACAACTGTCACACTCATTGTTAATAAAGTTGTGACGGTTAAGTTTGAATCTACATTTCCCCCCAATGCATTAACAACGACGACAAGACTATAATTTTGAATGAATACCTCTTGCAACTGTGATGGCACGACATGACCTTCCAAAAACATGATAGGGGCAACCAAACACCAGGCGGAACAGAACTGCCTTCTCTCTTTCTTGAAGCCGGAAGCCCTTGGCGGTTGCCCTTGGAGTCTACAGTCTTAGGCCATATTTAACTTTGTCATGGGATCACAAGTTTGAAGTTCCCAATTTTGTTTTAAGTTTAGAGTTAAATCAATTTTTATTGTAAATGGGTCTGGTGTTGATATCAGAGGGGATTTGACTATCACAAGTTTTCCAGAAACCTATGGAAGCTTAAAAACTCACCAAAATAAAGTGTTTGCAATATTTTTCAACTCCAAAAAAAGATGAAGAAAATGTTATACAAAAGAATGAAAGGAGAAATATGAGGTTTATTATTCTCTTTTCAATTAGTGGATGCTGCAAAGATTTTTTTGCAATTATGAAAAATCATTTTATCATTTTCTTTCCTACTCAACTATGATTATTTCATTATTCATTGAATTTTGAAATATTGAATTGTTGGAGTAACATTTTAGTATTAAGAGTAGGTCATTGATGCAAACTAAACATGAAACAATCAACTGTGCAAGATTATTTTGTGCTTATACAAAATGAGTTATGCAATTTATATGGTAGTTATTCTAGTTCATGATGGGAGGCATATGTCTAAGGTTGTATGTATTAGAATAGTAAAATAAAATAAGCATCAGCAAGTCATATGGTAGTTGGCTTAGATGACATTTGTGAATTACTTATAAAGTAGAATGCATATTGTTCCTTGTAACTATATATTTTTTACCATCTTTAGTATGTCTTGAGGCAATAAGGTGACCTTTTACTTCAATTCTAGTTGTCTAGAGCTTTGGACAAGATTTAAACTATTTTCAAATATAATTGTACATTTCATTGCAAAAGTTATTTTCATTAATTGTGTAGAAAGTAATTAATTCTCAAATGACAATTGACAACATTATTTTAACTCTATGCATTAGTGGATCCTTTGATCAAAGATGGATGACCTAGAGAAGAAAGTATTGATTGAAGTGTTTAGATAGAAGAGTTGTTTTAGGATATTGTTATAATTCTTTGCCAAAGTGTTATCCTATTGTATTCAATTGTGCATTTGCCATTCAAATTTAGCATTGGAATCTAGAGTTTCTTGAAGTAATATCCCTTCTTGTGAATCGGAACCAATGTCAACACTCATGCTTGAGGAGAAAAGTATCTATGAAATCACTAATCAATATCATATGCATAGAACATCGACACCAATTGTGTTCATTTTCTAGTTTTTGTATTGTATCTTCTCATGTATGATACCCACTTCGAAATTAAAGACGTCGATAACAAAAGTTTTTATTCCTTTATTTTTTAATAAACTTTTCACATGAAAATTGCATCTTTGTATACTATAACTCATATCAAGAGTCTTCAATTTTCGGTACAAATTTGTGTAAGTTATTCAAACCTTGACTTGTCTTTGGTGCATATGCAAAATACATGTAATTTAGCTCATAAACTCAACTTGAAGATCGTGAATTAGTATAGTGCCTCACAATCACTCTTTTATGATAGGCTAATGCTTGTTAGCATGAGTGCTTAAATGGTTCATTTGCCACAACATATCTTTTGGAGGAGATCATAACAACAAATTTGTAGATTATGCCAGACAAGGTGGATGGAATAGCGAGGACTTGTAATTATAGAGAGATGTAATTGATTAAATTGCACATCAATTAAATTTCATTGAAATCATAACTAGGCACAAATTAGTTTCTCTCTATTGCTATCTATCTCTCTCTCTCTAACTTCCAATCTCTCTATCTCTCTCTTTCTATCTATATCTCTCAATATCCCCCCTCTCTCTCTCCATATATATATATATATATATATATATATATATATAATATAGACATCATACCATGACACACATCCCTGCCTCCATTACATCCTCCCTAACCCTTTCCCAACATTGATAGCCCACTACCCCATTCCACCTCATTTTCATAACACATTTGACCATAACATTGCCACAACAATCATTACTCATCCCCACACCATCTTCCATCATGTGACATTTATCTAACACAGATAGGCACTACTATAGGCACTAAAATTGGTGCTAAAGTCGACGCTAAATTAGGTGCTAATTTGTGCCTAATTTAGCGCCTATTTGTTCTGATCAGCGCAAAAAATGCCAAAAATAACGCCATCCCGATAAATAGTGCCGACTTTTTCAAAAAATTGGAGAAAAATACATTAAAACTGTGGGTGGAAGCAAAAAAGGGAGCAAATCACAGGGATTTGTTGTAGTGGATGTATCGTGTAGAAATACTCGAGGATGAAGAAGTGATCGGAGAAAGAAGTCAAGAAGAGGAAGCCCTAATCAATACTTTCATACAAGATGATCCCTTCAACAATTACCATGCCACTGGCCTCGGAACCTATGTAATCTACGATGAGGACTAGATCATCCCTCAAGTCGATAAGAGCCAAGGCAGTCTTGATGTAAATCTCAATGATCAATCTAGTCTATGAACTCTGCACTTTGATGGCGCGAGATGCAAGAATGGTTCGGAAGCTGGCATCTAACTAGTATCTCCTGATGGACAAGAGACCCTCTGAGCTTTCCACTTCCAATTTGTCTGCACCAACAATGGGGTTGAGCATGAAGGCCTGGTCCAAGGCCTTAGGCTAGCAGAATGAATTGGAGTAAAGCAGTTGAGAGTTTTCGGTGACCCTGAACTGATAATAAAGCAAGTGAGAGGGACTTCAGCAACAAAAAAATATGCAGATTCGATCCTGCCGCCATAGGGTATGGGACATGATGGAAGTATTTGAATCCTTCAATATTCAAGCAATCCTGAGGTCTCGAAACATAGATGCTAATAGATTGGCTATGATTGGGTCTCAATTTGATGTAGTCACGGACCTCTAGGCTAATAAGCATTTAGTGTGGGTAATTGTGAGACTAGCTATCCTCAACAATGATTAGAACTAGCAAGTTTTTGAGAGTGACGACCAGATTGCCATGTTTATCCAGCAATCCTGTGAGTTTGCAGAATAGTTGCATCTGAAGGTTGAAGAAACCTATGAAGACCAAATCATTCAGCTTAAAACAAATAAGCTCCCGAAAGGTTTGATCATGCTGGAAAACTTGTTTGATTGCGATGATGCTAGCAACGACAAAAGAAAGTTTATTGTGGATAAAGGTGATTATGTTGATCTTGATATTAGAGGTGGCATGAAGCTGAAAGCTAGGATAAATGTCCCGCAAGAGATAAAGAAAGGCTAATATCCTTTTGCAACAAATATGATAGAGCAGTGGCTTGGACATATGATGATCTCAAAGGATATGATCACAATGTGATCCAGCATACCATTGATCTAATTGAAGGGGCCAAACCTATCCACCAAAAGCAAAGGCCAGTCAATCCGAGGATAGAGTCTTTGATGGCCCAGGAGATAAGGAAGCTTATTGATTCAAAAATAATATACCCGATCAAGCATTCTACCTAGGTATCCAAGTTGGTCCTCGTTTGAAAGAAAAATGGAGATATTAGGTTTTGCATGGACTTCAGGGATTTAAATAGGGCATCTTTGAAAGATCATTACTCGTTACCTTCCATGGAGCAGATCCTGCAAACTATTGCAGGTTCTGAAATGTTTTCCTTGCTAGATGGCTTCTCTAGATACAACCAAGTCTAGGTAAAAGAAGAAGAACAACACAAGACCACATTCACTACCAAGTGGGGAACCTTTGCATATGCTAAAATGCCCTTCGGCCTCTCCAATGCGGGAGCTACCTTCCAACGAGAAATGGACATCATCTTCAAGGGTTTGATCAATGTGATCATACTTATATACCTGGATGACCTTACAATTTTCTCTAAATCAAAGGAGGATCATTTTGATCACTTGGAAAAGGTTTTCCATAGATGCCAAGAGTTCGGAGTATCCTTAAACCCCAAAAAATGTGTATTTGGAGTTTCGCAAGGAACGCTGCTTGGATATGTAGTATCCAAAGAAGGGATCTCTATAGATCCCGAAAGAGTACAAGCTATCAAGGGATTGCCCCTACCTATGAACAAGAAAGGAGTCCAATCTTTCCTCAGAAAGATTAATTTCATCAATAGATTCATATATGACTTCTCTAGGCTGGTCAGACCAATTACTCTCATGTTGAGGAAAGATCAAGCTTTTAAATGGACTCCCGAAGGAAGAACAACTTTTGAAGAGATCAAAGAAGCAATTTCTTTAGTTTCGGTATTGGTCAATCCTAATTTTTAAAAGACTTCATCATGTATGTCTACGGTAGTGAACATAGTGTTGTTGCAGTGCTAACACAGAAGGATGCCAAGATGAAGGGAGTGTTGATAACTGAGAGGGGGGGGGGTGAATTAGTTATCCTAATATTTCAACTTTCTGTGCTTTCTTACCAGTTAATGCAACATCAGATCAAATAAGCAAGCATAATCATGAAATGGGAATAACACCAATACATATGACACAATGATTTTGACATGGAAACCTTGTTAAGGGAAAAACCACGGGGTGATTAACCCAAGATATTATTCTCTGTTAGAAGAATAGAAGATATAAAATGACACTTGCCAATTAGGGCTCACTGCCCGAGCACACTACTCACAAGAGGCTCACTGCCTACAAAAGACTTACTGTATACACGAAAAAAACTTGAACTGATGAGAAGCATCCACACATGCTGAAGTTCAATTCCGGTTAAGCTCAATAGACTGATCTGCTGCACTTCATTCTTACTCTCCTTAAGTGCTGCTATCCTTTTACATTCCGAACCTATTTTTCTGCCTTTTATACTATTCTACTTTTATTCGCACTTCAATTCTTTCACACCACACACCTTCACATCTAAATCCATCTTGTATATATATCCGCACAAGTGATTTCAACACTTTTCTAGTCAGCATCCGGAATAGTCAATATTATCTCAAACTCTGGTCTGTCGCCTGAATCCTTGCATACTAAGTAATGCGGATCAAGAATATGCTTGTAGAAGTCTTCAATCATGTCGGCCAATCATGAATGATGCCTCAAGAAACTTAGTCATTAGCAATCTCTCTTCTGGATTCGAGTCTGACACTCTACCAGTACAGTTCTTTCTCTATCTGCTCTATCAAACAGGAACCCAACACTCAAGTGTCCATATCTCTTCACCCTTCCATCACTGGAGGCTAAATCTTTGGAATCTATTAGTCAAGGTACTCCTCTTGACTTCACCAAATTTGTACTTCACTGAAATACTTCCTCTGAGAGATCCAGACCTGACTGTCGGACCTTGCTGACTGCTCTGTTCTTGCTTATCGGATCATAATACTTCTTCAATCTGACTTCCGGTAGAGACTTATCATGTCTTGCAGATGTGTGGGATAACCTTTGTTGCCATTAATGACAACATTCATGAATCCATATAGTGTCTCTTGCCAACAATCTTCCCCTTTGGCATTGATGGCAACACTTAGTGAAAAATGACTAAGTGTCACACTATACTCCCCCTTGGCTGATGCTCTGTCTCTATGTACATTTTCCAGAGCTCCCCCTTAGCTGGATTCATTATTTTTCACTGCTCATCACTCCCCCTTTGACATCAATGGCAAAGGGTGGGGTCCGCACACCAACATTTTCAAAAATTAACTTAGTCGCATAAGTATATCATCCGATTGCACTCTACATATACTTTAGTATGTCTGCAAAAGTGTTTTTCAATTGTACAACTTCGGTTGCCCAACTCAGCTTCATCCTGTCCAAAATTGATATGTGACCACTCAACAGGAATGCAAAAACTTATGCCTTCTTTAGATCTGTCAGATCATTTGTCTTGGCGGTGGTTTGAGCATCACTTAGGGCCTCATGCATGGCCTCCAACTTAGGAATGATTATTCTTCTAAGCTCATTTAACCTGTCGATTCTATTTTTCTTTTCTTTCTCTAGCTTCTTAATTTCATCCAAGACTGCAATAGTCTGACATTCTTGATTTACTATGGATGAGGTAGATGGATCAAAATTTTGAGAAAGTTTTATTAGTTTGATCTCCTGTTCTTTCATTTTCTTCTCAATCTCCATTGTTGCTTTGGACCATGATAGACAAAATTTATATATTTCCCCACCATCTTTAAGAGCATTTTCTAAGCTCTTTATCCCTATATCCATATTTCTTCTATCATTTGATATTAGACTTAGTACTTCAGAGAATCTTTTATCCAAAAACTCTTTTCGGAGCTTTTCCTCAGCTGATTTCTCTAAGGACTCAAAATGAGTGCTGACTGAACTAACAAGAGATTTAAGATTACCTGATGAGGAAGCCGATGAATCCTTTAGAAAGGATGGCATGATCTTTTCAAGCACATTAGATGCAGTTTCTATTAGCTCACAGTCTTCCATGTGAGACTTCAGGAGTTTTTCTTTTGCCTTTGCATTAGCAAATGAAGCTATCTTCATTATTTGTACCGGGGAAAGAGAATCAAAATCAAATGGTCCTAGTAGAAGTTCCAGTTCATCAATTTCCATTGTCTCTTTGTTTAGGAAATCTTTGACAATTTCTGCAGTGTCTCTTGCCAGAGATAGAGTTTTCTTTTCTTTTGTAGTCTTAGAGCTGTCATTTTCTTTTCCCTTTACTTCTTTTTCTTTCTCCTTTATTCTTTCTTCTCCTTTGGATCCGAAGTCAGCAGAAGAAACTAGAGGAGTAATGTTTGTTTGTTCACGAGCCACCTCTTTCGGAGTAGAGGATTCCAAGCCCTTGTCTTTACCTTCACCGGAGTCCATTACTTCTTCTGTCATTGCCTCAGTAGATTCTTTTTCAACACTTGTAGCCGAGGGATCAACACCCAAGTCCTCTATAATAGGAATGTTGAATCTTGAGTATGCCTTCCGTAGGATTTCTTCTGTTTCTTTTGCCACTTTATCAATTTCTCCAAGCATGAGCTAATTCATTCTAGTCTTACTCCGGAACTCATCCTTGCAATCTTTGAAGATCATATCCATTTCTTTTGGAGTAATTGAAGGGTAGAGCTGAATAGCTATCTGTTCTCTAATTTCTAAGTCCTTAGCCTTAGCATTTTCTTTTCTCATTTCAAGTTCCTTTTCCAAACTTTTAGGAATTAGACAAATTATTTCAATCAAGGCTTTATTGTATATGTTCGAGTACTTAACTGTGGCTTCCTCCAAGATTTTTCTATCTGCATCATTATATGCATCATATAATTCTATTATTGGTTGCAGGTTTCCATCCATAGTAACAGCTTTGACTACATCATCTGGGGACAGAGTGGGCTTTTCAACAAATTCTTCTACCTCTGCCACCTTATCTGCACCGAATACTTTCTTCTTCTTCATTTTCTTGATTTCTTCATCAGATTCTATCTCTTCTTCATCTTTCTGACTGATATAAAACCTTGTGGCCTTTGTCTTAGTTCTTTTCTCTGCTTTATCGGATGATTTTGCTTCCAAATTTGATGTCTTTGAGCTCTTGTCAGTGGTAGGAGCAGACCTCTTAGAGGATCTTGTCCGGGTGGGGGCTTCTATCAGACCACTTTCCTTTTTAGCACCTTCCTTCTCTTTCTCTGCTCTTTCCATCTTCTCCCTATTGGCATCAAGTGCCTCTTTTGAGATGCCAAAGCTTTTGGCAATGTTTTCTACTTCTTTTCTTACCTTTCTTTTCATCTTTGGTTGCCTTAGCTCAATATGGATTTTCACACTCAATTCTTCAAAGGTTCCAAACCTTTCTACCTTGGGATCCTTTGGTTTACTAAGCATGTGCTGAACATGCAGCTCTACGATTTTCTCATCTACCTCATATCCCATTGGCATGAGCCACACTGTTCTTGGTTCCACTGCCTCCATTAGGCATTGATCAGTCTCTACCATAAAGTATACTGTGTCTTTGTATTTCTCAACTAGAGATTGGGGAATTCTCTCTCTAGCTTGCATCATGTTTCTAAAAGTTTTTAAAGAAACCCCAGAGAGCTGTGTTTTGTGCTTTGTCATCACCAAGTCCATGCAAATAATCCCTGATTTGTATGGCAACCAATCTGTCATTCTGCCATACCCATCCACTGGATCCGGGTAGCTCATTCATAAAGTAGAAGAATAGACAGAGTATTAGGCCACCAAATTTGAAGGAATTCTTCTTGTCCTTCTTTATCTTCTGTAGGTTCTCCAAGAGTTGGTTTAGAAGGAGCTCACAAAGGTCATAGTCTGCATTTTTTCTCAACATTTCATAGGCAGTGTAGATAGCAGTTCCAGGTATTGAATTCTCCCTGCTAGAATGATATATCTTGTAGCTGATGATCATGGATGCAAACTTGACATCCAGATCAGTGATGTCATCTACTATCATTGCTCTTTTATCAAACCTAGATTCGGTAGCCTCACTTACAGTCAGATTCTTAACCAATTTGAGAATAGGTATACCACCGGATGAGTGCAAACCGGTAACTACCCTAATGGCATCCTTTGTGATCTTGAATGGTCCATTCAACCACATGAAGTTGTCATGTATTCTGCTCAAGACATACTGGACCCATTCGTCCTCAGCAAAGCAGGGGAAATGTATACATTGTGTAAAGTGCTTCTCTCGGAGGGCCTTGTATTGGGGTTTGAGCTCAAATGAATCATCTATTAGTTGTTTGTGGTAGATATCCCTCAATTTGGACTCTCTGAATTTTTCAATGTTTGCATGAATGTAAACCCTAATATCTTTTGTATGCAAGACACCATGTGGAACACTGGAAAAAGCTCCTAGGGGATCTACTTCCAAGGATTTGTAGGGATGTTTCTTGAATTTGGGGCAAGGCCTATCAGTGATCTTCACAATATTCAGAGTAGACATCTTTTAAAAAGATTGCAGAGAGATATTTTAAGAACGGAAAATACCTTTTGCGCCTTTAGGTTTCACGGAGTTAGCCGGATCGATTTCGGGATGAATTGACTTCTGTAAATGATCTTTGATGGGCTTGAGGAAATTTGTTGTAGAGCTTCTCTTTTCTTCTTCTTAAATGCAAAATGAGAAAATGTTTAATAGGAAGAACCCTTATATTACTCCGCAAACCCTAATACCAAGTTGCAATAAATGCTCAACCTAAGTCATTCTGGTTTGCCTTATTCAGATGACTTGAAGAACCGGATCGATCTTGATCTTAAACATCTTGCGGACCTTCCAAATCTTAACCATAGTTTATTTAGATGTTTCTCGTATGAACCCTTTAATCCGCAACTCTCCTTGTGCCAGTTCCGGCACCAATTGACTGGCTGGGGGAACAAGGTTTTCTTTGTGTCTCCCCCTGAGCCAGAGCTCACTTTTTAATTTCTGGAAGGAATATCAGCACCAGAGTCTGGTGAGGATCCATCCCCTACATTCTCTGTACTTTTCTTCACCCAAATCTTGTTCATCTCACTTTGAACTTCATCCGCATTCACTTTTTGTTTTCCCTTATCTTGATTCTGATTACGATGTACCGGACCTCTTTTGTCCTGATTCTTGCTTCTACAGAATTTTGCAATATGACCGGATCTATTGCAAATTTGGCAAACAACATTTCTTTGCATATTTGATTGATATCCTCTTGATCTACATTGATTAGCCATATGACCCATTCTATTGCATGCAAAGCATCTACCATTGAATGAATTGTTCATTTGCATATTTTTGCATTCATGAGATTTGTGACCATACCTTTTGCAGTTGAAACACTTCCAGAGAAGGATGTATTAGTCTGATTCATTCTCTTTCTGCACTGATTAGCTTTATGACCAAAGTTATTGCAGTTGTGGCAGTATCCATTGAAGGATGGATATCTTTGAGCATTAGGCTGCCTTACCAGAGGTCTTCTAGGCCTGTTCCTTAGATTTTCTGATCTAAAATTCTTTTGACCGGATCTGGAGCTTTCACCTTTTTCATACCCCAAGCCACACTTGTCATCTACCCTCTTTTGGCTTTCAAGAAGAACTTCAAGTTGAGCAGAGCTTATCTTGAATTTCTCTTTGTATTCATTTGTTGTTTGAAGATCCCTTTTAAGAGAGACAATTTGATCCTCAAGTTTTTCTTCATTATCTTTAGCATCTTCAAGATCAGATTCAAGATGTGTGATTATTCTATCCATCTTGTGGCAGTCTTCTAATTTTTCCTTGAGAGATTGTCTTAGATCATCTTCAGATTTTCTTCTTTCTTCAACTTCTTGGGTGAACTTCATAACTCCTGATTCCATTTCATGTCTTACCATGATGATTTCTTTTGATAACTTTTCACATAACTTGGTTTTCTCTTTCAGATCTCCATTTGTATCATTGGCTTCACCTTGACTTGCCAATTGCTGAAGTAGCTCCTTTCTCTTTTTCATAGAGAGACTTAGTTTCTCTTTTAGTTCTTTTATGAAATCATCAGCTTGTTGGAGTCTTTCCTTCAATTCATTGACTTTAGAGTTTGATTGCTCGAGATCATCAAGGGCAGACTTGAGTTGCTCCCTTATACCATATACATCCATTTGAATTCCCAGATCTTCCTCAAGTTGTCAGGCTCTGTTGGGAGGAACTTAGCTCTGATATAACTGAGAGGGGGGGGGGTGAATCAGTTATCCTAATATTTCAACTTTTTGTGCTTTCTTAACAGTTAATGCAACATCATATCAAATAAGCAAGCATAATCATGAAATGGGAATAACACCAATACATATGACACAATGATTTTGATGTGGAAACCCTGTTAAGGGAAAAACCACGGGGTGATTAACCCAAGATATTATTCTCTATTAGAAGAATAGAAGATACAAAATGGCACTTGCCAATTAGGGCTCATTGCCTGAGCACATTGCTCACACGAGGCTCACTGCCTACAAAAGACTTACTGTATACATGAAAAAAAATTGACCTGATGAGAAGCATCCACACATGCTAAAGTTCAGTTCCGGTTAAGCTCAATAGACTGATCTATTGCACTTCATTCTTACTCTCCTTAAGTGCTGTTGTCCTTTTACATTCCGAACCTATTTTTCTGCCTTTTATACTATTCTGCTTTTATTCGCACTTCAATTATTTCACACCACACACCTTCACATCTAAATCCATCTTGTATATGTATCCGCACAAGTGATTTCAACACTTTTCTAGTCGGCATCTAGAATAGTCAATATTATCTCAAACTCTGGTCTGTCAGCTGAATCCTTGCATACTAAGTAATGCGGATCAAGAATATGCTTGTAGAAGTCTTCAATCATGTCAACCAATCATGAATGATGCCTCAAGAAACTTAGTCATTAGCAATCTCTCTTCCAGATTCAAGTCTGACACTCTGCCAGTATAGTTCTTCCTCTGTCTGCTATGTCAAACAGGAACCCAACACTCAAGTGTCCATATCTCTTCACCCTTCCATCACCGGAGGCTAAATCCTTGGAATCTATTAGTCAAGGTACTCCTCTTGACTTCACCAAATCTGCACTTCACTAAAATACTTCCTCTGAGAGATCCAGACCTGACTGTCGGACCTTGCTGACTGCTCTGTTCTTGCTTACCGGATCATAATACTTCTTCAATCTGACTTCTGGTAGAAACTTATCATGTCTTGCGGATGTGTGGGATAACCTTTGTTGCCATCAATGACAACATTCATGAATCCATATAGTGTCTCTTGCCAACGGAGAGAACACCCCATTGACTTCCATTCAAAGACCCTGCAATAATATGAGGCTAAATATAATTTCATGTAGAGGCAGGCATTCGCTATAGTGAAGGGTCTAAAGAAATTTAGACACCTTATAGTGGGAAGTAATATAATGATGTATGTTGCCCATTCAAGTGTCCGAGAGTATATCATGGAAGGGGAAATCATCAATAAGAGAGCAAATTGGATCACCAAGATTCTGGAATAGGATGTAGAGGTTAGACCTACGAAGGTAATCTGAGGAAGGGGACTCTATGAATACTTAGCCCATGTAGTTGAATCTCTAATTAAAGAAGAAATTCTGGGTAAAGTTTTGATCAATCAATTTGAATCGAAGGGGTCGTGGGTCGCAGATAGAGTCTGATTCATGGAAACTGGTAACTACCCCGACAAGCTTCCTTCTCATAAAAGGAGATTCTATAGATTGCAAGGGACCGATTATGCATTAATCGAAGGAGTTTTGTTTAAAAGGAACTTTGATGGAGTGTTCCTTTGATGTGTGGATAATCTCCAAGCAACCAAAATCATGCATGAGTTCCACAATAGCCCCAGAGGCAGTCATTTCTCTGCAAAAATGACCACAACCAAGATGATGTGCACAGGATGTTATTGGTTGACTCTGTTCTTAGATTTCCATGGTCTAGTCAGGGAATGTCAGTAGTGCTAATTCTTCGTCAGCAAACATAGGAATTCAACGATGCCTTTGAATCTAATTGTGGTTGACAAACCTTTCGCTCAGTGGGGCTTAGACTTCATAGGAATGATCAATCTGACATCTAATTCCAGACATAAATGGGTCCTTACAGTGACAAATTACTTCACCAAATGGTCGAAGCAGTTTCTCTGAAGAAAGCCACAGAAAATGAGATCCTCAACTTCTTAGAACAATTGGTGGCATGTTTTGGTTCCCCGAAAACCATCATTTCAGACAGTGCAAGAGCTTTCCTAGTGTTTAGGGTGAAAATGTGGAAGCAAGATATGAGGTCCTAGGTCCCACACTTTCACTTGCACTAAAACATTAGAGAAGAAAAGGATAGGTTTAGGGATAAAATATTGATTTCCAATGTTCTCTTTTCCTGTTAATTGTGTTCATGTGACTATTTGAATCAGGTTTTACAAGTTAGTGTCTCTCTCTAACCTTAAAACCCTAATTTGCAAATCAAACGGTAATAACTCAATTTCTGTCACAGATGAAGATGAAATGATTACAAAAATGCAGAGTAAATAGATCAGAGACAGTGTATGCAGAAAATGAGGAGCAGCTGGACTAGGGTGCTAGTGTCAATGTCCCGCAAGTTTTTGAATGTCAGTATTTTCTGCACCAGCGATCTGTCAATCTGCAGAGGCTTCCATATCCCAGAAAAATCACCCAATTGGACTAGGGCGCTAGTGCCAGTGTCCCGAAAGTCTTAGAATCTTGAAATCCAAATTTTGTGATGAGTGTGTCTGCAATATCTATCTTCCTGTCACTCCTTTCCGCCGGATCTCAACAAATGCAACCTGCACATACAAAAGGAGGAGAAAGATTGTTGCGGCTATATAGGAGCTTGCCTCAGTCAAGCCCTATTTTTGGTATTCCTACCTCAACAATAGCTAGAGATAAAGATTTGCAGAAGTGTGTGCAAACCTAACAAAGTGTATGCAGAAATATCAAACCCTAGATGACTCAAGCATCAAGGCAAGATCAACAATTTGTTCCACTCAATGGACAAACACAACCTCACCTCAAAGAGATGAAAATAATGAAGACTTACATGAACAAGAAGGTGAATCGACAATGTCTGCAAAGGTTCTCTAAGCTTGATGTTGGAGGTTTCAACCCTTCTCCTGATCATGCAAAAGGTGTACAAACCTTGGGAAGAGCAAGATAGTCTCAAGATCTTGATTCCTAATCTCCATCCATTGTCTCCATGAAAGTAAATTCAAATAACTTCAAGGGCTTCAACAAATCATTGATATTCAATAACAATTTTGGCATAAAGCTTGCATAAAGATTGTGTCATAAAGTGATTTTCAAATATCTTTAAATATCTAACCTTAGGAATTTCAAATTTTGAAATAAGATGTCGACATTGCGCGAAAATGAAAATTTGAAAATAGATTCCCAGAATGCACAACAATAGTTGACATCTCTCCAAAATTTAGGACCCTGGGAAATAGGGCAGGACAAGGGCACTAGCGCCCAAGTCCAAGCCCTGATTTCCCACTCAGGACTGCCTCAAGGAGGTTAGGGGACCCTAAATTCAAGTTTACTTTTCACCTTCAGGCTTCAGTTACTCCAAAATATGACATTCTTCTGGGTAGACCTAAGTTAGTCAGGGTTCGGGAAGGTCTAAAATAAACTAGGTTGAAAGATCACCAAAGGAGAGGACCTAAACTATGGGAAATTGTACCATTCCATATAGGAGGACAATTTCTGACATAACATTTAGCCCCCACTTTAGTGGCCATATGACACCACATGCATATGCAACTAAAGGAAAGTAAATACATCAATCATGAAAAGGATACCCAAAAAGATATTGTAGAGGAATTCAAATTGTTGTCGCAAGAGAGGAAGGAGCCCCCAAGTCTATAATCCTGCAAGACTACAAAGTTAGGAACCGCAACCTCCAAAAGAACACTTGTCAAAAAATCAAAAATCAAATCAACTTGCAACCACCAACAATAAGTCAGTCCATAAATACTAAGGAGGTTGAGTGATGAGACATGATGAGGGAGGAAATCGAGGGAGATATATGCCCCCCTTGTTTTTGCTTGCTTAGTCCAAAAAGGAGAAACAAGGAGATATCTACTTGCGTCGATTTCAAGGGAACTTGATGAGAAATGTGTTGTGAGGGTTTTTTGGAGAAACAACACCCAAGCACAACACATTGGGTAAGATAGAGAGCGGAACCAAGATTTCAATGCAATAAATGACATGAAAATTTGAGTTTGACAGCTCAATATAGAGGCTTAAGAGTGAAACAAGTCAATTTTGCACCTAGATAGTGATAGGAGTTCTCATCCACTTACTATATGTAAGGGAGTTTTCACTTCTCACTAGACATTATTACTTGTCATTGTGTAGAAGAGATAAGGAGGAGAGAGAGATCGACGATGCCAACTCGACATCCATACCAGCTTCCGCGACCAGAGATGCTTTGAGCTTGAGTGGTAGAGAGACGGTTCGAGGTCGACGTAGGGTCTCAATCCTTACTTGTGCTATCGTTCATTCTGCTTTGTTTAGATTTTTATTGTTTTCCGTGCCAATTAGGACAATCGTGGACAAGGGTCCCCAACAAGGGTTCCCAAGTCCACTCAAAGCGCCCATGTCCTCCTAGGGTGCCCAAGTCCATAATGGACAAGGGCCCTAGGGGCAAGGCACCGACTATTGTAGCAGATACTTAGTTTTATTTTCATGTGGTTTACTAATTTGTTCTCTCATTGTTTGTCTTGCAGGTCGTCCTGGTGATGCGAGAGCATACAGGCAGTCACCTGATATTGCCTCTTCGCGATCACATCAGCACCATGACTAATGCAAAGAGAGATCACTTACAAGTAGTAGGTCTCTGGTGGGTATTCGACATGCCCACAATTAGGTTTCACTCTAGTATGCTGATGACACTGATGGAGAGGTGTAATGCAGATACTTCTACACTCCATCTGCCTATAGGGTAGATGATCTTCACGCTAGAGGATGTCTACGGGATCTTATGTCTACCTATACATGGATAAATAGTGAGGGTCATAGAGCATCGCTTAGTGACGTATACATAGGAGAGCGAGATGTACTATCTAGGCCACACAGTCACTTGGGCAAAGCGTGGGCACATATAGCTTTAGTTACTAGAGCAGGGATGTGTTGACATCCCTCTGATTCAGAAGATTATGATTGTCATAGTAGCATTAGAAGTTGCACCAAATGGACGAGGCATTCACCTACACGGGGGCCTTGTTCATACTATCAGGGCTATGGAGGAGCATTAGACAGTCTACGTGTGGGGACACAGTATGCTTGCATACCTCTACCGTGACTTAGGACGGTATGGCCATTATGAGGCATAGGGCTTGATGTGTTGCACATTACTTCAGATCTGGGCCTTTGAGCACATCAAGTGCACGCAGCCTACAGGCTTTCCTATAGAGCCAGCATTCACCTACCCACGAGTCCATGCCTATCCTCTTATCAGATGTTGGAGACATGGTGATCTACTATACTAGAGGATTGTGTTTGATAGATTGCGGCCCAACGATATCATTTGGAGACCATATCACGGCTATATAGCGTGGTCAAGTCAGCAGAGACAGTTAGCGAGGATGCAAAGGGATCGATTGATGGCTGGTTGCCTTGATCACATTATTTCATGGTTTTATTTTGATCAGATAGTGCGATAGTTTAGACGTTGACAAGATGTACCCATGATGCGTCTGAGCTACACGCACTCTGTGCGCAGCGCAGTCAGGATGAACATCGCCCGATGACCAACATTAGCAGATGTGGCAATTAGTGATGATGATGGTCCAGAGGATGTAGAGCCGATATCTAATGCAAATGATGTCAAAGTTACCCGAGCATATCAAATCTGGTGGCAGACATCGCGACTTGCTCCTATCTATTCGCTTGGTCACCCTACAGGTGATCCTTGACCTTGGGCTAGGCATGGGAGTGACACAGGGATAGAGGATGACATGAGTGACTTCACAAGATACTATGATATGGATGATGATGACGACGATGATGATGATGAGGTCCTGTCACGATACAACTTTAGGGCGAGATCGGAGCAAGATTAGCAGGAGGCAGACAATGATGAGGATACCCAGTCTCAATCATAGTCGAGAGCTCGTGGTCCAGCCCCTGCGGATGTGAGGAGATTGAGTCGGCATGAGCAAGGCAAGATGGAGATCCAAATAGGATGCTTGTTATGTTTAGATGCAGTTATTTGTGATTATTTGTTTATGTTATCTATATGAGGCACTAATAGCTATTTTATTTTCTTTTTGTAGTTGGGATAGACGCATGACGTGACATGGTGAGTTGCGTCATAACAAAGATAGTTCTAGCTGATGCGGCAGAGCAACAGGTGCGGGCGGGATACTCGCCACAGCCATCCACAGGACGGCATGTGGAGATCTTTATGCCTTTTTTGAGATACAGGTTATCAGTGGAGTCTACTCTAGATTAGGCTATGCAGAGAGCTGAGCATGTGGAGGCAGAGCTCCAGACACTACAAGATTAGGTAGCAATTGTACCTACACCTGAGAGAGATCATGTCGCTAGCGAGATCTTACTTCCTCAGTTACGCCAGACGAGAACTGATAGAGACAGGGCTTAGGTAGAGAGAGACCAATATCAGTGGATGTATATGGAGCTACAGGGTGAGGTGCTAGGACTGAGAGGGGAGATTAGGGGGTTACAATTGTAGAGTGTCTCTAGGAGTCATTCGCGATTTGTAGCCACACACGGTTAGGCCTCCATCACATGCGCACCACGAGGTCCTGAGGGCATAGGTGATAGGGGTTCAGCGATGTGATGTATATGATTTACCGCAACATCCCATTTTGGTATATGGGATAGTCAACTTAGATGTATATTTGAAACTGATGATACATATGCCTAGTGTTGTCTAATATATCACTTGTGATTTATGTTAAATGCAACTAGTGATTAAATTGTAAATGCTTATGTGGGAATATAATTAATGCAAATGTGATACTAAACAATTATTTACAGAACATATAGTAAAAGCACAATGATTAATAAATTTCACACATAACTAATATTCTATGCTATACTAAAGTTAAAACAAAGGTGATCTTAATAAAGCATGTTTAACAAGATACCACAATGATTAACTGAAAGAGATTTCTATGTTAAATGAATTAAGACAAAATAATCATACCTTGTCGAAATTGAATCGAAACTAACTAATAAGTTTCTTTTTAAAGTGTCATCTAACATATAGTCTTGAGCATAAAATTTCTTGAGGTGTGCAGTGTAACATCTCATTCCATAAAGCTCAAGATTTAACATAAACATCCATCTTAATCAAGAGATTAGTTAACAATATGATTATGCAAATAAAAAATTTAACCATAATGATTCATTATCATTTCATCCATTAGGCATGTTATTCTAAACAGAATATAACAAAGCTTACAATACAATAATCATTTACATATCTTTAGTGAGTAACCATCACTATTCATGTACAAGTTATGCCCAAGGCATCATAAATCAATTTATACATTGCAATATACCAACTAGTTATAAAATGCAAACATTGTATCTGAAACCAATGACATCTATCTCCATAAGCCTCAACTTGTCTCATGCTTGGGAAGGAGAGCATCATCCTGGTGCTTTTCCACCAACCATGGACCCGCAGTCCCCCGCTCAACTTCCTAATTGGAAGTGGCCCTACCCTTCACGGAAAGGTTAGATATTAGGAACCATAAGGTTAGCCATCTGAGTATCTGGTGTTGTGTCCTTCCTAATGTCTCATGGTCACAAAACTATAGATCCACTCTAACTATGTATGACACTACTGGAGACACTAGGCCATTTGGAGCACTGTGGACTGACATGCATGCAAAGACAGATGCATTACTTTGGCCAAAGATTTACATACATATACATTTTGCAATGAACGTAGTCATATGTCCACCACCCTTACTTGATTTAGAAGTTGTCATGTCCTACAGTATGTTTAATGCGACCTCTTGAGGTCTAGTAAAATGTGAATTCAGTTCAATTCACAGTCCTATACCAGGACAATCAACTCCTATCTAAGAGTTCATCAATTGTAATAGGTTACTTTCGCACCCAAGGAACCTATGACTCCTCGTCACCCTATTCCATTTTCCAATATGACAAAAGTCAAAACAAGCAGGTTGCTTTCACAATAAGGAACTTATGGGTCCTCGTCACCCCGTTCCATTTTCCAAAATCTCAATAGCCAAAACAAGTTTTCCAACTTTTGACCTTCCTAGGTACATAGTTCCATGTTGACCTATCATGAGGTTTACATTCAGTTCATGTCATTTAAGACTTATATTATAACAGTCTAATAAGGCAGTCTTACTAGAAAGACTCTACCACAAGCATCCTCATGGGTTTTAATATTTTATACCTCATTTGTGAAGTATGGCCATTCGTAAAAGATGGCTTCCATTTACGTTGAATTACAAGAGTTTCATACTAATCTTAGTATTCATTCTCCTTAATATATAATTATATAGGAGTAATAGTACCTCCAACAAACCCAGTAGGCACTTAATGCTTCCTACAAGGCAATTCAACTTACCTCCTATTCAGTTTCTCCTTCATTCAAGAAACAACATATCTTTTAAATACATAAGATGCATCATAGTTATCATAAAACTATCATTAATAGTCAAGTTCCATTATAGGGAATCTATGACTCCACGTCACCTTATTCCAATTTCTAATCATGTCAAAAGTCAAACCATATTCACCACCTTAGGTCTAGTATGCATGGGATCAATTCGATTCATTGTCCATACCTAGATAATCAACTCTCATCTCGGGTTTGTTTCAACCAATTAGGTTACCTTTGTAGCGAGGAACTTGTGACTCCTCACCACCTCCTTCCACTCTAGGTTATTACACAATCAAACCACATTTACCATTCTAGGTCCATCGTGGTTCACAACATCTAAATCAATTATCATATAAGAAAGAATCATATACATACTATCATGGCGCCCTTGCATTTGTTAAAAAATATAGTTTACCTTGAGTGGTATCTCAAACCCCTTCCAAAGTTAAGTAAAGATTCCATTCTTAATGATTAAAGGAAAGAGTAGTTCTCCTGCTAATGACCACATAAGATAATTATGGTTCCACATATATCACCTTCTCAATCGAAGGAATTATGAAAGTTATGATCAGTTTCTTCCCATTATTAACCTCATTCAGCCTTATACAAAGGCTATCATAAAATTGAGAGCTTTAAACCCGGTTAAACACATGGCCGATTTTGGCCCTTTCATATTATTAGCTTGAGCTATGAAAGCATAAATAATCATTAAACATTTAGGCTTCGGCCATAATGGCTTCGAGCCTTACACAAAGGGTGTCCCATGGACTTCGTGGCCATAGGATATGTGACTATTTACAGTTTACACTATGGTCCGACTTTAATAGCTGTAGCCATATCCATAATTACATAATACATGCAAGTTAATGCTCAGCCACTTGACCTAGAGCTAAATCATTATATGAATAGTCGTTATACGACTCTTGGCCTTCATGGCCATAAACACAAAGATCCATAAGTGCATCATTTCATTGCCATTCAGCCTCTTAGGGCCACGGGTAGGAGAGTATAACTTAAGACTCTAGAAGCACTTAGGCCTCCATGGCCTAAGTTGGAAATAAAGACTATTTCATACAATACATATACAGTGTCATTTGGCCTACAAGGCCAACAATGTAATTAAAGATTTCTTTATGTTCATGCTCAACTTCCATGCCTTGAGTGAATATAAAGTTGATAAGAATAAATATATAGTCTCGGCCACAGGCCTAGAGCAAGGCTATCAAGAAGAAATAAACCATGGGTGTGGCTCATCCTTCGGTCTCGAGAGCACCACCCTGTCACAAAATAAAAAGATTTATGGCTCACCACCCCTTGGCATGAGCTCTCGACACTAAAAGAAATAGAGCTTATGGCTCGACCTTTGGCCTCGAGCCTCGTGACATAGACAAGAAGGAATGAATTCATGGCTCAGCCTCTAGGTTGTGAGCCCCACAACTATATACACAGTCGAGGATATAAAGGTTTCATAGCTTAGCTATCATGCCTTGAGCCTCAAATATTAAACACAATCAAAATATAACTGGCCGTAAGGCCTCAATACAACAGAGAATGAAAGATTCTAAGAGATACCTATATACACAATGCACTCTTTACCTGAGCGCACTTCTCTCTCTTTGGAATTGCACAGTGCCAGCCATTGTAGATGGTCTCCTTCTCCCAATACAGTGCAACCTCTCTCTATGCTCCAAGAATCCTTCTTCTCCCTTTTTTTCTTCTTTTTCCTTCAAAAACTATATAATGATCCTCCTCCTCTTCCAAAAAGACTTTAGGAATTATCTCTACAACCAATCATGCATGCCTATTTTCGAGGAAAATACCACTCTCTACCAAGGTGGTGCGAGTGGTTTCTCCCACTCGACCCACTACCACGATCCATACTTGGTCAAACATGACATTTGCTAGAATATGGTGAGCTCAAAGCTCCCATTAGTTATAATGTCGTCTATATTAAAATAGTAAACACAATAGCATAGCATGATATTTAATATCAAGCTTATATAATTATATTATAATATTATATCATGCATCAACTGGATGTATGAGAATACTAAAAATTAACCAAAATATCATTTTCCAACATCACTTCCTACAAGAAGATAGAGTCATTATGCGATTTAGGGATCGAGCACCGCTCTCCCTTCTTCGCTAAGGATCTGGAACTTAACAGACCAAATGATGGATTTATAATCCCAGATCAAAAATATTAAGAGTGATAAGATTATGCTCTGACAAAACAAGACCAACTCTCAACTTGATTTGACATTCTGAGAATGTCGTTAGTCGAGTCAATACAACATTGTCGAAACAACTAAATCGACAAGACGACACAAAAGGAAAATCAACTGGCCAAGAAGCGTAACTTACGCCAACTTACACTATTCAAAAAGACAAAATGTCTGACACTGAAATGGCTACTGATCCCACTTCCCAACATCTAACTCTTCCTCCAGGATGATACTCTCCTTCCTTCTTCGAAGGACGTTACATTTTCCTGTTCACACTGAGGACCACAAAACCATGATCCGTGCATCATTATCATAACCCGTAAGTCAAATTATTTAATGTTCAAAACTAATTAGCATCTGTCATTAACCTCATAATCAAAGGTCAAATCAAATATTTCCACAATATCAAATAATCAAACTCTTAACTAATCCTCCTGATTACCAAGTAAGAGTAAGATTAAGCTAATCACAAGTTAGGGATGTAACTGTTAGATCTAGGGCACACAACTGAGAGGGGGGAGGGTGAATCAGCTGTACAAAAACTTGCTTCCAATTCAAACACTTAAATCCTCTTGTTATTTAATAGCATATCAATTAATCACTCATGAAAGCATAAAGCATAAACACCAGAGCAGATACACATCAACACATGAGACACCAAGATTTTGACGTGGAAAACCCGGTCAAGGGAAAAACCACGGGGTGATTAACCCAAGGATTATTCTCTGTTAGAAGAATAAGAAAAATAGATGGCACATGCCAATTAGGGCTCACTGCCCGAGCACACTGCCTACAAGAGACACACTGTCTACAAAGTAACAAGTATTACAAACTTGAACTGGAGATTGACATCTTTACCATGTCTGGATCAGTTCCATTTAAGCCTGAAAACCCCTGCTTTGCCTTTCGCTCTTCTTCGCTATGCCACACTCATCCACAAAGACACACTTCAAAATGAATTCACAATCCCTTATTTATACAAGGCATCAACTTAGGAACAATCATCTAAGTCAGCAAACATCTATAAGATCATTCGCAAGACGTGTAATACATCCAGTCGGCTTGTCTTAGGAAGAACATCAATATGCGTGGTTATTCTTCAAATGCAAACTCAAACTTTAATGCGGACCACCAATAAGAATTGTACATGATCCAAGGATCACCAAAACCTTTCCCGAGTCATCAAGAACATCCGCACTTTATCAGCTTACTGGAATTCTTCTCTTCTTCATCCGGAACTTCAAGAACACAGTCTGTCATCACTGTCATAATGAAAAAGGTGCTTCCAGACCTCCAAACTATGAACAAATCTAGTTGTCACTTCACACAGACTTCTTCAACACTCCCTCCAATCTGCAGAGTGAGATAATGCAGTTCCGGAGCTCACCGGACCTTTCTGTGACCCTCTGTCACCTCTGAACACCTGCCAGAACCGGTTCTACTTGAGCGACCATAACTTCTTCAGATCTTCATGCGGACCTCTGAAATCTTGACTGGAACATCTTAAGACTCATATCTACAAACCCTTTAAACCGCATCCTCTGATCCTTAACCTATTGAGGACTTTTGCGTTCTTGTCATCACTGTTCTTCATTGTTCCTGATTGAGACTTATTCTCTCAATATCCTCAGCACACAGCTCATCCAATCCTTCTCATTAATCCAATATGAGTATGTTGACATCAATGACAACACTGGTTATCCTCATACTTGCAACAGTAACATGCAACATTAATGGGTTCTTTAAGTGGCGTACCTTGTTCATTGGCTAGCTTATATTCTCCTGATCCGAAGGCTTTAGTAACAACATACGGTCTGAGCCAATTAGGGCTGAACTTTCCTTTTTCTCCAAGAGGTGCGTTCACATTGCGTTGATTCTCATAAAGTACCAAGTCTCCCATGTCAAATGAATGGTGTATAACATGCTCATTGTATACTCTTCTGATACACCTTAAGATGCTCAAGAGCATTGATACGCTATTCATCCAGCATCTCAAGTTGTAATTGCTTTTCCCTTTTCATATCATCGTCAATAACATCTCGCAAGGAGACTCTTAATGAGGGAATTTTGAGTTCCAAAGGCATTACTGTGTCAGCGCCATAAACAAGATTATACAGGGTAATTCCAGTAGCCATACGAATTCTTGTTCTATAAACCCATAACACATATGATAATTGAATATGCCAATCTTTCTGATGTTTGTTAACAGTTTGCATAAGATCTATCCTATAACCTTATTCGAAGCTCTTGCTTGGCTATTTGATCAAGGATAATAAGGCGTAGAGAAGTGATGTTGAATGTGATATTTTTCTAGAAATTTCTTCACTTCCTTGTTCTTGAATGGCGTGCCATTGTCAGAGAAATCACTAGTTCTCCAAACTTGAAAGTATTGATTAAGACCTGGCACAAATTAAGCAGGAGCTCTCTGAAGCTACATAACAGGTCAGGAAGTTGCAGCTCGAAAATAAAGATAAGGATTTATAGATGCAGTAGCTGTAAAATGCACTGGCAGGTGCTTCTCAATAGACTAACATTCTTCCTATGCTGCAACAATTATATTTTTCTCTTACTGGGAGAAAATAAAGGGCGTTGCCATGTCCCTTCAGCTAGTTTTGAAATTTATTATGGATGCTCAAGAGTTAAGTGCGAAGACCGACTCCACCATTGAGAAAATTTTGATGTCTATCGCCCTGAAGGTGGCTGAGTCCCAACTATTGGTTGAGAAGTTGTACACTACTCTTGATGATTCTTTGGCAGTAGTAGGGATCAATGATAGAAGGCTAGTAGCCAAAAAGGTCAACGAATTCATTAAGTGCAATAAGGTGGCTGTAAAAGTCAAGGAGTGTTATTGCACCCTGGAGCAAACAGTAAAATAGATGAAAGGAAATATTGAGCGGTTGGTCCAATTCAGACTCCCTTCTCCTTTCCTTCTAGACAGGTTAGTTTTGTCAGAGACCCAAATTAAGTAGCTTTTGGAAACCCGGCAATATGATCAGTCCATTTTTCAGAACCTGAGCTCCTCGCTGAGCGTCGTCGAGGTCAATTCAATTTTATATCCTTTAGCATAGCTGAGTTTCCACATTGAGGTCGCATTGGCTACGTTGAACAAATTTTATTTCAAGGAGATGATTGATCTCGACCGGGCTTTCGAAACATTGCAGCAGAAGGCACAACCCGCAGAAGCAGATTAGGCACCTTTGCAATTAGCCCTTTCAAAGCTGTAAGGTTTTGTGTAGTCTTCTTCTTCTTCCTTTTATGAACCAGAGTTTTGGGTTCTTGCCTCCACAAGAGAAGGTCTCCAAGGAGTCTCCAAGAGCTGTAGACTTCATTTCCCACAGTATTCAACCTAGTTCTTTCTTTGTTTTGGCTCCACGAAGTTCCTAAGTTGTTGTAGAGGAGCAGAGCACACCACGTGTTGAAGTGGTGCAAGTTCTTAAATTTGTGGGGTCTTTTCCTTTTTAAAGTTGCCTGAAGGTGCCACATGACGGCCTAACTGAGCGGTAGTCTATAAAGCATCGGGATTTGCTTTTCCTTTTATGATATTTCTTTGTGTTAGCCATGTGTTGGCAGGGTACAATTTCTATCAACAATAGAGGCAATTTTTTTTACAAGTTGTGCCATTGCGCCACGTGTCTAGCCCGCTTTCCATTTGGAAAAAGGAACTAAGGTTTTATTTTAACAATGCATGGAGGTAGTGGAGAAAGCCACATGTCAACAGGGCACAAGCTAGAGGTTCTTCAAAGCTCGGGGAGCTTTCTCGGTGCGCTATTGGTTCTTTTTGGAGAGGGTTGCTTGCGGAGGATATAGGAAGCTGCCACGTGTTTCAATGGTGTGAGTACCATGTGCCACATTTCTCAATAGTTTCTAAGATAGATGGCTTTGTAGTAGGGTAGTGGAGCAGGGCAGGTGGCACTACAGCTGCAAAAAGTGGAGACGTGTATATCCATTCAGGTAGTAGTTGCAACGACCGCCATGATGGGGCCTTATGGGTGGTCTCGGGGAATCTTTTTGATTGTGCTCTCTCTCTCTCTAAGAGAGAGAGTTTCCTATAAAGGTAGCATCATCTTTGTAAGAAGGGTTCATCACTTTTGGAGAAGGACAATTTTCATATCCCAGCAGTCATTTTGATTGTAATATATCTTGAGACCTTAGCATTTTAGGTTGTTGAATGGAAATCTAAGACATCAACTGTGCAATTCTTCCCTCTATGCTGTGTTAATTTCTGCTAAATCTGCTTAGTATATTTCTCTGTGTCTATTTAGGAATAGTTATAAATCATTTATTGTTGTGCTTCATGCTTTTATAAGTTTAGTTTATATGATGATTATGGGATTTTGAATCATGTCTAGTACTCTTTCAAATCCCTTTGAAGCTAATAAAACTAGAACTATACTATGTTAATTGGTGAATGAACTATCTCAAGTTCCGGTGTATCACCTTAGTTTAGTTTTGTTTTAATAGCTTTTCTCCCCCCCTTTTTCCCCTTAGTGAACAAACTAAGGAGCTGACTTCTAAAATATTAGATGTTGTTCTGCAGAGCACATCCTAGTCCGCCATTTGTAGAACCTCCCATAGGGTGTATCTCTAGGTATCCCTTTTAGAGGTCAACAGTGACCATGAAATCAATTAAGTACAATGCAACTATATATTTGAGTTTGAGATTGAGACAAATTTTGAAATAAGAAAATTGATTCAAGGATTACATCTGGATGATGCCTCACACTTTCTAAGTGTTCTTGGTAGAGCCACATCTCCCAAATTACATGCATAGATCATTAACATCACATGTATAAAAGACACTAGTAGTAGAAAATCATAATTATATATGTTTTTTTATTTTAGTAACCATGAAATCAATTAAGTACACTGCAACTATACATTTCAGTTTGAAATATGAGACAATTCTCAGTTTGATATGGAGATAAAATTTGAAATAAGAAAATTGATTCAAGGATTGAGTTTAGATGATGCTTCATGCTTTCTTTGTGTTCTTGGAAGAACCACATCTCCCAACCTACATGCATATATAATTAAAACATAACCTGCACACAAGTTCACTAGTAGTAGAAAATCATAATCATCAATATTTTTCATTTTAGTGACCATGAAATTAATTAAGTACAATGCAACTATATGTTTGAGTTTGAAATATGAGATAATTCTAAGTTTGATATGGAGACATGGGGATTTCACCAAGTTGGCCCCTATGCAACCATGTAAGGAAAAACATGATGATGTATAGGGTTGTCAATGAGTTGGAACTGGTGTGGCCCCATCGATATCTACAAAGATAGTCAAAGAATTAGAACATGATATGTAGGTTTGTCAAGGAGTTGGAACTAATATCCCCTTCAATCTATGCAAACATGAGCTTAAAATACAAATATATTATGTAGGGTTGTCAAGAGTTGAAACCATTGTAACCCCCTCAATCTACACAATCATGAAATTTCAAATACCACTAAAGTATTGTATCTATGATAGAGGTTGAAAGGCCAAAATAATCACTATTAAAAATGTTGAAGGCCTTAAACCTCATGTTCAATATAATGGTTATATGACCAAATAACTATCATGATTTTGAAGGCTAAAAAGTCCACAAAAAATATTAAAGCACAATAATATTATACAATACAACAATACCAAGATGAGGATGACTGGGAAGGTGTTACACCCCTGACCCCAAATCACAAATCAATATTTTGAGGCTGGGTCAAGCAATGCAACATCTTCACAACCTCCCCTCAATCTATAGTAAAAACCAAAACATTCCTTCTTCATTTATAAATGCTAAATAATTTCAACATACAATTCAAACCATATTACTTTAAAGCAAATTATAACATACCTCATATCAACCACTAATGTTGAAGGGAGAGCACAAATGTCTCCTCACAAATCTTATTCAAACCAACAAAAGAAATCCTCTACTTATGCTATCCACCTCTATTTTCAAATTAATAGAATCAAATTACATTGTTTAAGCCTCAAATTTCTTTGCAAACAAGCACTTAACTTTCTCCTATTGATTATAGGAGCTTTCAATTTCCACCATGGATCAAGTGTGGTTTAGTCGCCACCGTTTCCCCTTATCATCATAGACATGGTGCTTTGGTTTCTTCCACTACCATCCCACAATACCACTACCAAAATGTTTTGCTTTGAATAGGGCACAACAAATAAAACCTAATTGTACAAGTAATCAAGTCCAACTTAATAGATCGTAGTTGCTCAAGCTCAAGTCAAGAAGTTCAAATCAACTACAAGTAAAAGTTGACTAAATTGTCGCCTATTTTTACCAAATAAATTTGATTAGCTAAATAAGTATTAATACGAAGCATGTGAAAATATTTTTTTTGCTAATTTTAATATTTTGAGACTAATCTTTGAACACTACTTATTTGTATTAGGTCTAAGCTTCTTTATTTTAACTTGTGGTTGTATAGTTTAAATGGATAACTACAAATGTATTAACATTCATCAAGTACTAAGGAATAATAATAATACCAACAACATTAGATGATACATAACTAAAATGCATGACACATAAAAATAAATTAATAACTTTAATATGCAACATAGAAACTCTACAAGTAATCATTTCCTCTTCCATAAAACCAAATTCATCAACAAATATTTTCATCTTATATTTAAATCCAAAAGAAGATTTTACAACATCCCTTTTACATATGAATGGCAATATCATTTTATAGAGAGAATTGTGAACATGGTTGTTATATCAAGATTACATAAACAATAAACACATTTCACTCGAGATATTAGTACACCTTTTAATGATACTTTGCAACTGAACCATTAATTATAAGTTAGGTCAGAAATGCCTACTATTATGTACATAAAACATATGAACAATAGATAACTAAATATCAACACCACAAACTTGTATTGAAAGTACATAACTCATCATGCTAAATATGAAAATAGAAAACTTGGAAAATAGAGCATCATGGGAGCACTTCTCCACCAAGCACAAAGTTATATAGGCTCTCTTATATGCAACCTTGAAAGGTGGGACCCTACCCTTCATAGACAAGATCACAAAAGTGTATTGCATAAGAAGAAAGATAGGAAATAGGTGCATGAGACACACTATGATTCTTACCAAAATATTTAACAACACTTCCCTTTGACCAAGGTTTAGAATGATCGATAACTATCTCCACAACTCAATGAAATCTAATAATTCCATATAACAATCATGGTCAAACATGTGTGTAAACCTTGACTCGCCATACACAAATACCACAGAAAATTTGTAATTTAAGGTTGGGGTCATACTTGCTAATATCTAGAGGCATCAAGCTGTTCCAAATATGGTTCAAATCCTTTCTCTTGCAATAAACAACTAAATCATATCATTTACCATGTGTATCTTTGAAAGAACATGGGGAGATTGAGTAGGCCCCCCATAAAACTCATCATTCTTACTAGCTAGCTAAGAGAATAACACGTGGAAATAATGTGATTAAATAATCACATCATTTTTGTGGGTAGTCGCCTAAAGAACTCAAAAGGATTAGTAGAGGCCCCCACAAGCTCCACCATTCCTTTCAATTATTTGCAGGACTTAACATAAAGAAATAATGTAATTAAAATAAATAATGCTAACATCACAAAATGAATCACAAGTAGATTATTCCAATATTGTTAAAACATTGTTCTATCAAATTCCATTCAAAGACTAAGTACCATAATATAACTAGTAGAAATTTTGTTTCCACCATATATATACATGTTTTGAAAACAAAAGATTACACCACAAAAGTGGGATCAAACTTTAGGTATGTTAGTAAACCCTTGATGAAATAAAATTGTTCTAAAAGAAAGGTATAATTACAAATCTCATTATTCCATATTGCAAACGATTCTCCTCCTAAACATATTTCATCTCATGAGGTGACTTGTACATAGTTTCAAGCTAAACAACATCTAAAAATTTACCTTGAAAATACATAGTAATGATTACTTTCATAATCTATAATATCAAGTTCATGACTTGTTTTCAAAACCCAAAACATTGTTCCATATATTACTTAAAAAGTTTCTAACATAACACCCAAATGGATTTCAACCATAATATAAACAGTGATATTAGCAATGGAACTTTTAATGGGTAAACCATGTTGCACTATGTTCACTATGTATTAAAATGTTTAAAAATTCACTGATAATATCAGTTTGTTTCCCTTTGACAAAACAATTATAAGCATTATTTAAGGAATTCACAGTTCTCACACCCAATTAACAAGTAATTACTAACTATTTTAAAACATTGGCTTCATGCTAATATATAGCTCTAGATAGAAACACAAGACAAACAACATAAGTGCCTAGGTTCCATAGATGACTAAATAAATGAAACATAGAGACCATGGCCACAACTACATCTACCCAACATAGGGTAATCAAATTGAGTGTACATCTTATGCAACAATACCCTATTAAAGTTGATTTCATCCATGAATCCCACAATTGATAGAGTAAGGGTTTAAACCCCCAAAACTAACTTAATAATCCACACACTTGTTGTAAGAAATTTGTTACAAATGAAAGTAACTTAAGACTAATTGTTGACAATAAAATGTAGGCCTAAGGTCTAGATTCTTTATGTTAGAGAAGTTAACACTAGGGTGATGCAATAAGAAGGAAATCATAATAGTGTAGTCGATAACATATGAATAATGTAAAGATTACCACAATATTACATATCCATAAACACCATAAGGTGGGTCTACTCATATATTCATATTATATATTCTTTATACAATATGCAATCTTTATTGCAAGCATAGGTATACACATCACATATGTTTGGGTAGCATCTATTACATATATTCCTTATATTCTCCTTTTTCTTTGTATCTCTATATCCTTCTTTGTAGTGAGGTTGGATGCTCATTTAGCCTTCTCCTAATACATAGACGTGTCCTTCTATATATTCTTGTGTCTTTCTATTATCTAAGAGGTATTGTATAATGCTATTTTTCTATTGTAGAGGTCTTCCAGTGACTGTTATTCCTAACCTGCCAATACCCTCCTAGGGTCTAATTATTTATCTTGTTCTCAAGACAACTTTCTTTGTAAAAAATAGAGGTGTCTTCTCAAAATTATTTCTCTATCTATCTAGGTTAGTAAATGTTTGTAGTTGATCTTTATATGCTCATATGTACTATCCCATACCTGTACCATGTACTAAATTCTTTGTGTCAATATAGAAAGATCCACATGCCGTCTATCTACATCCTTGAGAATAGCTAGTTTTGCAAGTGCTGGGATGGCCTACTTTACTTCTTGGAGAAGCTTGGATAGAAGTGATAAGTGGACGTTTACCTCCAACCCTAGCTCCTTTTTCTGTGTTATTGACTTCATTCTTTATTCTCTAAACTGGTTGGGTTCTGTTTGGAGATTTTGTAGTTGTTTTCATTGTGATCCATATAAATCAACCATGATATTGAAGTTTCTTCAGAATTGTAGAATTTAATCCTCTAAGGCATCTATCTAAATCTTCTGGGTCATGGTGATTTGTAGCCAATTGGTACAATATTGATATAATGTAAAGATGTTACTACAAGCATCCTCTAGTTTATTTATTTGTTGGTCCAAATATTTCCAACCATTCCTCCATTTCTATTGTGATTGGCTCAATATGTATTTTCCATATTCTACTATTATTTGTTTCTTAATTTTATGTTTTTCTTGTTCCCAACTACTTATTTGATTTAGCAATCCCTATATTGCTCCTTCTATCTAAGTTGCTATTGTTGTTGATGAATCTATCTATATTTGTAGTAGTAGTAGTAGTAGTAGTAGTATCATTTGGATCATCTTCTCCATGCCTTCTAGTGTGATATTTTTATGCAGTAGATCATGTTTTGCACTACTAGTAAATTCCTCTCCCAACTCTATCTTTTGTGTTGGTGGTATTTGTGTGAAGTCAATCTGCGGTCCTATAGGAGTATGATTATGTTCAAACTTACTACCACTATTGAAGTTGATTGCTTTTATCTAGCCCAATATTATTTTATTTTTCTCATTGGACCACTCACCAGTCGTTTGGGTGGAGTGATCAATTGTGTTGAGGCTTTCCTTTTTTCTTGTATTTCTATCTCTTTTTCTTTTGTTATTCCTTCTTCTACTTGTCTCTCTTCTTGTTCTTCCCTAATTTATTTTTGGAGACTCACCTCAGCCTCTATTCCTACCTGGATTGGTTCCTTTTTTGTTTGTGATTTTAGCCTATTGTAGCAGTTTCCTCTATTTGTTTTGGTTGTTGAGGTAAAACCTGTTAATCCTCTAATTATTATGCATGCAATGGAGATTGTGGCGATGTAGCATCTTTTACTTCTTCCTTTTGTGGTTGGTTTCTCTCAACTATCTTATTGTAAGCTTGTTAAGCTAGCATCAAAACAACTTCTTCATATAATTTATGTTGAATCTTTATATTCTCTATGTTGTGCAATAGGGTATCTACCATATGTTTTGTTCTTAATTCATGATCTTGTAGACTTTGTACTCTACTTGTTGTTGTTGGAGAGACATTTAAGTCTTTAGCCACTTCTTACATTTCTCTTGTTTTTATTGATAAGTCTATCTTGAAATATTTCTTTGTGCAGTAATGTGATTTTATAGAATTCTTTTTAGATCCTCCAAAAATCCTTTAGTGATTTGGTCGGTGGAGTAAGGGCTAGTTATGATGAATTCAACCATTATCTACACAATTATCTCTTTGTTCTTTGCAATGGTTTTAGGGTAAGTTTGGGACACCTCTAATGGATTTCCTATTGTGTATAATGTTATTAACAATTTCTTCTTCTCTAGATCAAGTACTCCAGCTTCCTCTTGTACTACTTTCTACTTTGTTCTTTATAGTACTTGTTCTGATTTTGTGGCTTCCTTTTCTTCCTCTTCTAAACTTGTTATCATATTGAACCAATTTACTTTGTGGTTTTTGCTTTTATCTTTTTTTTTGTCGCTCAATTTATTCCTCCTTTTTCTTAGAGCTCATTTGTAATAGAGCCTCTGCAATTTATTCTACTAGAGTTTTATCTTGAGGGGGGCTCTCCTCTATATGAATTATTTGCACATTATCCTATTTCCTCTTTTTACCCTTTATTTCTTTTTGTGGTTGCTCCAATATAACTATTTTCCCCTTATGCAGTTGCTCTTCTATAGTTGTTTTATCTTTTTGTGGTGGATTGCTTCCACTGATAGACCCTAATTTCTCTTAGCTCCTCTTGGTTTGTTCCCTTGTTGGTTTACTATGGTTTGAGTGGATTTTTGAGTAGTGACTTTCTCAATGATTGGATGAAGTGGATCTTATTTTAGTTATTCTTCTTTAGCACTTTTTGCTTTATTTTTTAGCAATTTTCTTTGTTACGTCCTTCTTATTTTTCTTTTCTATGTACTCCCATCATGTCCCAAATCTTTCGGTGGTGAGATCCCTAAGGTGGGAGAGTAGAAGTTTAGTTGTGCTCTCTAGAAACTCACTGGAAGCTTCATATGGTAGTGGTAGTACAATGAAAGTTTGTTGCTCGACAACTTCTATGTGAATATCATATTTATCAACCATAAAGACACCAACATTCTCCAAGTTTCTCACAATATCATGGCTCAATCGCTCTCTTTCTTGCATTATTTTCTAGAACTTATCAAACAATGATTCATATCCACATTGACAAAGAGTGGTGTTAGGGAAGTTGTTCATATTTTTCTTGATTTTCTCTACAACTAAATTATTGGATCTCTGTACACATGGTTTAATTCTTGGTAATTCTCTCGAGAAATAGAGGGATAGGCATACTATTATGGATCCATACTTGAATTCATGGTGGCTTTTCTTCATTTTCTCCAAATTATACATTAGTTTCTCCCTTAGGGTTTCATAGAGATCATATTCTTTGCATTTATGATCATTTGATATTTGTTTGAAATCCACCAAATTTGAAATAGTAACCTTTAAACCAATGTTGACATTAAAGTGATTCACAAAAGCATTTGTGAAATCCAAAAAATAATATATAGAACCATGAGGAAGAGAATATAGCTCCTTTCAATTGAATAATCTTTTGAAGTCCTTGGGAGGAGCTTTGTCATAAGATTACCATCACACATGTAATACAAACATGTAACATTAAATGATCTCAAATATGTCATGAGGCCCCCTTTACCATTGCACATCTCAAATGGAGGGTCCACAAAACCAACTATAAATGGATAATAAAAATCTCAAAAGCAAGTGGATTATGCTTGATATCAGTAGTCATTTCCTTTTTGTAATGTCCAACCCTATTTTTCTTTTGCACTGCTATCAATATTAGTTCTATTGCTATTTTGTCATAGACCTTGATGTGTATTATAAATGATACTTGTGTTGATGCATGTTTTAGGACACCAAAACTTAGGTAAAACACAAATGCATTCTACCTCTCCTAAAATAAAATCAAAGTCCCCCAATGTGTGTATTAATGGGCCATGGCCATGCAAGATAACTTAGAGGCTAATTAAATGCTATTTCGATTCAAGGGACTGTTGATGCAGATGTTATGCACACACAACATGAGATAAATTCACTATGAACTTAATCTATCTTGAAAGATATGGAGAATTATCAAATAATAATTCACAATCCCAAGGCTTTGGTAGTCAAGTCATGAATGTGTTAGATAATTCAGTGTTCAACGTGAAGTTGTTTAACAAGGGGCCTTACATGATTTAATTGCTTATTTCTAGCTATTGTTACATAATCTCTACAAATATTTCTAAATTATCATCAAAGTGTTGATCCTTTACATGTATTTATAACTTTACTATCAACCTTTGCATGAATTTTAAAGAAACAAACTTTGTATTTCAAACTTTATGAAAATCATTAAAAATCTTTAGCATTCACATATATTTATTAGAATCTTCAACAATTTCCTTTGGATGATTATGTTTTGGCTAATTATTTAAACTTCTGGTAAAAAGAAAGATAAAAGATAAGGTTAGAGACATGATCCAAACAAACATGATTCTCTGTTACTCATGTGGACAAATTTTGATTACCTTGGACAATTTAGAAATAAATAAACTCTTATATGTTAATCTAGATCATTTCATGAATTCACATATAGAATTGCAATCTTCAAGGAAATATATTAGAAACACATAAATCAAATAACACTCTGGAATAGATGCAGAAATTCAATGTTTGTATTTACTAATATATGTTAGCCATTTCAAATTTAAAATATTTCATGACTTCAAATTTTCTAAATACATCAACAATATCATCAAAAATTACAAACATTTTTATAGATATAGCAAGGAAACAGGATGTTCCACATATTCCTTCCTACAGACATGCAAATTCTTGCTCAACTAACTATGCTTAAAGTATTTTCCTCAATTACTTCTCTTGCAGATGCTCTGGTATCTTTTCTATGTCAGCCGTGTGTACTAAAATATGTATATCAAAGATCCTTATATAGACTTAGATCCTATGCATTAGTTTCAAAATTCTCATCAACGGTCAAGATTCAAAATACAATATCAACGGTGGAAACAGACTTGCCAACTATGCACCAGTTGGCACATAGGAATATCCTCAGAATATGCTCTTTACCAGTTGTCACTCCCAAAATATCTTGAGAGAATATTCTTTTGGTCACAAAGATGCCCTTAGAATCTTTTGAAATGTCACAATGTCTTCAATGGTTGACCTTCTGTTTTAAACTTTTCTACAGGTGCAAACACAAAAAAAACATAAAGAATGAAATAAGCATATCAATCGCTATCCCTGGTATCTTCTACCCACAGATCCCCTTTCTTATTGCTCATGTAATTTGTATATCTTTCAGCCAAGGTTGATATGTATGCATGACTTGTTCTTTGAGAAGCATCCCATGTATACTGCTGCATTTCCACACTTTTCTTCAGTATTTGTGCCTTGCCTTCCATATCTTCTCTTCTTTTTTGATACTTCCTAATTTTGGCACTCAGTTCCATTATCCTATCCATTACCTCTTCATCCAATTTATTCACAGGATCGTCAATGCATGACTGGAAGATATCTTTGAATTCCTTTATAGCTATATCTACATCATACACTTGAGCTTTAGAACAATGTTGTTTTACCAAATGCTACACTATATTTACATGTTTCTTTAACAAGTCCTAAGCAATCTTTTCTAACTCCTGCACATTGATAATGCAGGGTCTAAGTATAGCCTCCTCAAACTTTAACTCCATCCTCCACCGACGTATTTGAAAAACAACATTTAAGGTTAACACCCCCTCATTGACTAATGATTCCATATGTCCTTCCATGGTATTAAGTTTCTTTAGCTCATCTCTATTCTGCAATATTCTTGATTGACATCTTTGTAGAAGATTAGCACAATTATTTTTCTCAGTCAAGGTGATGTTCCAATTGCCAATTGCAATTGTTATTACTTCTTCTCCTTTTTGAATAAATGTCTTGACATACTCCTCCAATGTGTTAGCTTCATGCTTTTTATTTTCTATTTCTCCTATCTGCTCCTTAGATAAAATAATTAGTTCAGAAGATAACTCTGGTAAACTTTGTGCAGGATCAAACATTCCTTGAATAAATTGTTGTAATTGGGCAATATGCCCTTTCAATTTTATTATTTTCTGTTTATCCCTCCTCATTTTATTGGCAGTGAACTCTATCATTTCTTGCAACTCTTCAATAAGTTACTCTCGGTTAACATGCCCAAGGTTCATGCTTATACATTGTACTCTTCCATGCCTATTTCTCCTTTCTCCTTGTCTACTTGTGGAACTACCATCTACATAGTCCTTGTTCCTGAGGGATCTCTCTTTATTGCAGATATGATTCTTGCCTTTCTTTTACCCCTCCTAGTGGCCTCATTAGATAATAAACTTTTTATATCAATTGGCACTAACTGTAGTGCTACCTCTTGTCGCACCTCTGATCCAACCCAAGATGGTATTGCCATGCTTGTATTCGCAACCTTGTCATTCATTACCTCATCCCGGGGCTCCTCTGTTATAATTTCTACTTGTTCTTGTTCTTCTTGCTCTTGATGCTATTGTTGTTGATGATCATGTTGCTGTTGTGGAGGTAATTGTTGAGGAATTTGTTCTTGTTGGACATTCTCTACATTTTGTTGTCCCTCCTCATGGGGCACTTTAGGACTAGGAACCTCCTATGATGCATCTTTTCCCTTATCACTTTCTTGTTCCTCCATCCTATCTGCAGGCACATTTTCCTGACTTGGTAAACCCTCTCCTTGAGCAGCTTGTATATTACTTATATCTTTAAACTTTCTTTCTCCTCTGATTGATTTCTCAATATCTCCTTAGCAACTTCTTTGACTTCTTCCATGATGTTTTTAGGCACCAAGTTATCAAAGGGATCAATCATTTCTACATCCTCTACTGATTGTGTGGCAGCTTGTTGTGATACACTTGCATCAAATGCTCCCAGCATGAGGTGTGTTTTAGGTATTTGCCTATCTTCCTCTTCCTCACTACCCATCTCCAAGATATCATTGTTGCTTTCATCTCCACTCTCATCTTCATCATCTTCAACATCATCCACATCTTCAATTTTATCCACATCCACCACTTCTCTATTCTCTTTTGTGGATGCTTTGGCCATGGATGTTTCTTCCACCATCTCCTTGGTCATTTCTTGTTTGACCTGTATGAACCCTTGTATTTTATCTTGCTATGTTTGGGTTACCAAGGGTGGTTGTTGGGCTATTGGTGCCACTTGGACACTAGGTGTTTGTTGAGGCACTGTAGGTGTTTGCACTAGAACTTGCTCTATTGTGGCAGTTGCAGTTGATGTCTCTCCCTTTGTATATGTAAATGTTCTTGAAGGAATAGCCATCGTTACCCCTAGTGCATAGGGATCCAATAATGTGGCTGTAAGGTTCACTTCAACAACCCTCGCCTCTACTATTTGCCTCTTTCTCTTCAAAAAATCATCAAAACTATCCTCACTCTCCAACCGTTCCCTTTTACCCTTCCTCTCAGGGTATGTCACTCTTATCCCTGCGGCTTTTAGCTCCTCTATTCTTTCTTTTATCCATACATTAGTATATGCTATTATGACCTTAGAAATGTTATCCAGTGAATCTTCTTTGGGTTGGCTCCAATCTGGCTCTGTTATTATTTCATCTGCCACCCTTTTGGCCTCAAAACTTGTATGCAATACCTTTTCATCAACTTTCTTAATCTTTGGGGGCAATTACAGCACTCCCAACATTCTAACTTGGTCCAGAGTCAATCTTTGATGAGCTCTTTTCCTGACCTCCACCTCATTATCACAATTAGCCCAAAAATCCTCAATATGTGGCTGATGCTTAAACCTTTTGTCTACAAAATTGTATATCCTTTTGAATGGATCAAATGGCCTGGCTAAGTCAAAAGTTTGAAAACCATAATATTGTAATTATGCTTCAGATGCCTTAGCTGCCTCTTCATTAAAACATTGGTATCTTCCAATACCAAAAGGAAACTTGATATTGCCTCAGAGGAATTTAGCCTTATACATGCCATATATGTTCAATATCTATCTAGTAAACTCCAATAGGACCATTTTGTTAGTTGAGTACCTTGGCAATTTATAAGTTTTACCCATGAATCCTTTTGTTCTTATGTATGTAAATGTGGAAAATTGTATATACCAGGCACTATGCAAATTGATTGCATCCCGTGCCTCCATTGACATTCTTTTATCTCTATCCCCTGTTAGTGTCCTTATCAGGTACATAGAAAATACATCATTAGCCCTTGTATAATTCTGTACTGCATTCTGTTCCTGTAAGTCTGGGTAATGATCATACACTAGCATTTGCCCTGGTTGATTTCCCAATGTGCCGATGCTCTTTAGACCAATCAACTGCATATGAATAAACTATATAAGAAGACATGAAGAACATCTTTTGTTTCTTAAATCTCATAACTTGTGCAAAAATGGCATTGCAAATGGCTTGGGCCCAGTGAACTGCCCCTATACTCTCTCTAACATATTGGATCACAGAAAACATCCATGGTTCAAATGAAGTTGCATCTGCTAGGCCCATTAACCTGCTTAACAACATGATCATTATATAAACATCTTCTTTGAAGTCCAATCTATATAGGTTCTTTGGAATTCTAGCAACTGCTTTTGGTTTCTTATCTACAGAATACCATCCATAAAATATTGCACTTTTGCAAGATGCCTCATTTCCTTTAAAATCAGTTGTGTACTGCCCCATATCTATTTCCTTAATCTTTTCAATTATCCTCAACCCAAAGGTTTCATCTATTCCCTCCACAGACAAATCTACATATTTAACCCCATTATGTTTCACCTTCTTGGAGTTCATATCATATCTCTGAATGCATTCGATAACCAAATCCTTGGCCTCCATTGCAAGTGGGAATCCTGCAGCATTATACAAACCCACATCCCATATGTTCTTCATTACAAGAGACGCCCCAAGCTCTCTAATCTTATGTAGCAAATCAACAAAATCAAAATCCCCAATTTCCATGTTGATTACTCTTCCCGCGGAGTAGATTTGTGAACTATAATCTTTGGCCAGAAATTCTTCTTTAACCCTCATGTCTTTCTTTTCTCCCTTTCCCGTTGTCTTCTCGATTTTTTTTCCTTTGGGTGGCATCCTGTCAAGATAAATTTTCGTTTTATGGCCATGCCCATGTTTTCTAGGGTTTTACCATATAAATTTACCATTTAACATTTTACCCTACTATTTTCCTTTTCCCTTTTTTTTGAATTTTGTATGGCCACCCCACTGTGTTTAAATTTCACAATTTATCACAGTAATTGACTAACTTTAAACCATTCCCATTATTCTATTGTAATTATTGTAAAATTCACCATTATTGCATTTCATTAAGCGCAAGTCAGAGCTTTAGATACATACCTGAATTCACAACCGTTGACTTAATACTGTTCACAAGAGATTTTACTGTTCGAATTCACTAAAACCACCTTGGAATCACAATTCGCCTTTGTTCGCCTTAGCTCTGTAAAGTGCTCTGCAATTGAATTCTACATGCAATTGTGAAGATAAACACAATCAAAATTCCTTTTACTCTCTTGAAATTAGGTATTCTGTGGTAGATATGCATTAAATGCAATAGACAGTATATGTAATTTGACTTTCATTTTACCCTTACTGTTCAATGCATAATTTGAATTTTGTATACGTTGGCTCTTTTGCACTTTTTGCTTTTGTATATCTTATACATGCACTTTTCACTAATATGCAAAGAATAATAATGACATCATTATAAACATTTCGCCTTAATGACCTTTTTCACGTTAAGTTTGCCTTTTGTATCTAAAATCATGCATGCGTTATCTTTATGCATGTGCAATTTTCCCTCACTTATTTTGTATATTTGTTTGTATATGTTCATGTATATCTTATACAACTTCCAAACATACAAACACGGACTCCATCGGGTTTATGAAATGACTTGGAATCACCTTCGGGTCCGACTTTGCATATAATTCCTTTGTATCACTTTTTGTATATCACATGCATATGTTATGCGCAAATGCACTTTATTTGTAATTTAATCTTGAGTTCAAGTCTGCAAATGCATCTTTCTCTTTTGTACATTTAATACATGCGTTTAAACATACAAGCGCGGACCTCATCTGAAGTTCACAACGTTTAACTTTTCTACTCGTGTCCGAGTTTGTATCTGTATATTAGATACATGCGATTGTACATACAATGATACATACAAATATGAACATTCACTTTTCGCTCTCTAAACTCAATTTAATTTTCCTTTCGGGTCTGCTCATACATATTTTGGATTTGCATAAAAGATACATGCATCGTAATATACAAATACAACAATGGATTTCAACCATCATAAAATACAATATGAAGCACTATCGGGTCCGGACTTATGTTTTGAATCGTTTAAAGATATAACACAAGATTTTAAACACGATGTATGTGATAACCCGACAAACCAGAAACATAAAAGATACATGCAAATGATAATGTATATGAGATACATGTTGACCAACACAGTCTAGCGTTGACCTTTCACAGAAACTAGCATAACTCTTAAAATACACAAAATTTTCAAATCATTCAAAAAGCAACCCTAGTTGATTTTTGACACAGACCTCATTGATAACAACTATTTTTCACCAAGCATTATGCAACTTGAATTTCAAGCATCAGAGACATTTTACCCATACCACCAAGCAAGCAGAACCAAACCAACACAAAAGCAAAAGCCACAGCAGGGGTCCTCATTTTGCTAAAGGATAAAATGGGGCGTGTTGTGAGCATCACAATAGGGACTATGGTTGATCCAAGTGAAATTGAAACTTTGGTTATTACAACTGAAATCAATTTTTTTAGATTAAGCATGTAAATTTAACTAACAACTATATTAATTTATTGCATACATTTATCATTTCCATTCAGAATCAACAATCAAAGCACTTACAACCAAGAAAATATGGCTTTGTAAACCAAATTACAAGTTAGACCCTACTCTAAATCTTATTCTAATCAAATGTATAAAATATTATAGAAGGTAAAAGGGAAAAGAGGGAAATGATGAGCCTGTTTTATGGTGATGTAATATCTAAATCCTTTTGAGAAGACAAAATCCCTTAAAAAATTAGTCTTGCTTGATTTTACACACAAATAAAGACACAAGATGATGTATATTTCTGAGGGTGGCCTAACCACAAAGAAATGTGTAAAATATTACCATATGCATGTGCAAATTAGAAGTATAATCCTTCACAATCTTGAATTCATATTATCTTTTAGTTAAGTCATGTGATAATCCATCTTACTCAACTCAATTTTAAGAAATACATAGACAACAACATAACCCACTATTTGAAAACCTAGGAAAAATAGAGAAATAGTTGAAATAGGTTTAAAATTACATGAAAATGAAGGGTTTCCAATCCACACCAAGAGTTTCAGCTAGTCATTTATAGACAAATAACTTACACTAATTAGTTCTATGTTTAACTACTCATGTGAAAAATTAAATGCAAGTTCCTTGATTTAATGGTTCAAATTTAATTTGACTTACATGGTCTGAGGGATAGGAAAAGATTGAATTTAATATTTTGGATCCTTTTCCTTCATAGCAATCTTCTCCTTTGAGAGAACTTCTTTATTGTTATTTATGCCATTCTACTATATGTTAAGCTAGTATTAGTTGGGCACATATGCTTTGTAAGTCAGCCTTATTTTTCATTAATAAAGGAGGATGCATATGCTTTGAAAGTCATCCCACTAGTTGTTAGAATAAATGAATTACCCCACATGCATGGGATGGTAGTAATTGCCTTTGGTAAAAATCTATATTTTAATGACTTCGCAATGGGAGGCATCTTAGGTATTTTGTAATTGGACTGCATACTCTAACTAGAGGTTGCCCCCTTGAAGTGGTGACGTGAAGATAGTAAAAGCATTTTATTTCTCTCATTCCTACAATATTTTGATGTTTAACATAATTTATCTTACATGTCCATTACAAATGGTATTAGAGCTCTTTCTAGGGCCTACCAATTTAGGGCCATCTGTAACTATCCACTATATTCTCTCAACTCACCCTAGAGGGATCTTGGTGATAAAAGGTGGTTAAAGTCATAATTTATCACTAAATCTATACCTAATTTATAGCCAAATTTGTTTCCCTTTCTATTAGTTTCTTTTTCTTTTTATGTTAGAAACCCTATGCTAAGGGTTTTCAAATATCCTTAGAAGAATTGTCAATCTTTGCTAATCTCGATTCCCCATAAAGGGTTCACTAAGGTGAGGACTATTTTGGCTCTAATACTTAGGCCTTATACATCCTCTATATATGACCACAAGTTTCTACATACCTATGGGTATATCAAAAGACCCCCTATGATTTTTTCATAACATAACCCTAGGTAACCTTTAGTCATCTGTATTTTATGATGCACTAGTAAGTGGTTAGCCTCAGAGAGTTACTCACTACGTACCTCAAAAATAGGATAGTAGGCTATGGGTACATGTTTCTAACCTTCAGTAGTTAGCATTCTAAAATATTGGGTTAAAACTATTTATGAATGGGATAAGTATATTGGTGAGCTCATAGACTAGACACACCTTGTAGTGCCTTCCCTTTTATTCCTACTTGTGTGCCATCTATCCTAAATATGGTGAGCCATTTTTCCTTATAGATAGGTATTTGACATCAATTTGATAGTGATCAATGTTCTCTCAACACAACTATGCATCTTTAGATTTCAAATTATTCTTCTAGATCTACATTTTCATCAGTTGATGATTTAGTTTATCATCCTATTGCTAGATCTAAAACTTTTGATGCAAATTTTTCCCAATTGAGGTATAATTTGTTAGTTTTGATAGAAAATTCAACCCAAAGGGTATTTAAACTATTAAAAAGAGAGAGTCTGGGGCCAACTTTTACCCCTTCTGGTGGATTATTCCATTATGCTCATCTCTTTGAGTTGTTCAATTTGCTATATAAATATAGCTAACCTTTTTCTAGGTTGAGTTTCTCTTTTTCATCCTTCAAGCACCTCTGTGGTTACGCTCTCTCTATCTCTTGATCAATTTACCATATATCTTTGGTCACTATTTTTTTTCTACCTTTGTCTCCTCTCTATGATGGTAGGTTGTTGTTCTCAAATCAACTAGATCCACTAGAGCCCACTATGTAATCTCTCAATAACCATCACATACATAGGGAAAGCCAAGCAAGGTTCAATAGCTTCAAATACATACTCTCCCACCTATCTAACCAAATGAACATGCTTCTCTCTAGTGCAGGAAAAGGGTCAATCTTCCACTCCTACAACAAGTTTCCACTCCCCCAATATAGGTGACCCTTTACACCCCTAATCTAGACTTTCCAAAATTTGATGGTACAAACCCTACTAGCTAGTTGTACAAGGATGATAATTATTTTGTAGTACATCAAATTCTATAGGATAAAAAGTTGCCCATTGCCTCTTTGCACTAAAAAAAGAAGCCATTTAGTGGTTTCAATGGTTGGATAGTCCACTCAATCATATCTCATGTGGCCAGAATTTCAAAAGGAAGCCCTAATATACTTTTGCCATAGTGCCAATGAAGACTTTGTTGGTGCCCTTACTAAATTACAATAGACACATTTAGTCACAGAATATCAAAGTGAGTTTGAGAAACTAGTCAACTAGACATGTGGCTTGCAAAAATCATTTTTTTAGTTGTTTCATCAATGGTCTCAAATAGGATCTATGAGCAAAGGTTCTCATGTTTAAACTAGATTCCTATTGTAATGCTCTAGCCTTGGTGTAGCTTATGGAGGACAAATTTGCATCCCAATAGAAACTATTCAACTCCACCTCTTTCAAAACTAAAAAAGAGACACCAGATAAAGGAACTAAACCTAGAGTAATTTGTAAACTCTCATGACAAGAGATAATAGAGAAAAAGGCCAAGGGAATATGCTTAATTGTGATAAAAAATGGGAAAAGGATCACAAATATAGTGAGAAACACTTGTATCTCATTGACTCTACCACGGTGCCTAGTGACATTGAGGAATTTTTAGATGTAGAAGAAGAGTTGGTTTCCCTAAATCAACAATCCACTCTTAACACTCATATTTCTATTCATGCTTTGGCTAGGTTCTCTTTCCCCCAAATTCTTAAGGTCATTGGATATATTAAAAGACAAAAGATAGTGGCCTTGATAGATGGTGGTATCAATCATAACTTTATCAATAGAAAATTGGTTGACTATCTACATTGTTATGTCCATGCCTCCAACAATTTTTTATTTATGGTGGCCAATGGCAATACTATGTCTTATGGGGGCAAGTGTCACAATGTCAAGCTTACATTGGGGGATTATCAATTGACCACAAATATGTTTTCTCTTTCCTTAGGGGGAACAATGTGGCCGAAAACCCTAGGCTTGATCAATTGTGAATGCTCCTAGCTTTGGCTCAAATTCCATCGTACATTTGGCTAAGAGTATGCATTACAAGAACTAAAGGTAGGTGACATTCAAATTGTTAGCTCCCGTCATATGGAAAAAATATTGAAGAAAGGGTGCTCTGGTATTCTATCCCAGTTCCACTCTCTAGAGGCTTGACCTCTTTCTCCTTCTCCTCCACAAGATTTGTAGGGCCTCCTTGATAAGTATCAACACATATTTGAGGCACCCAAAGGGTTACCTCCTCCAAGGTCCCATGACCATTCCATTCCTCTCATTCCTATTAGCCATCCCTTTAATCTTTGGCCCTATTGGTACCTTTTGAGTAAAAGAATAAAATTGAGAATATGGTGAAGGAGCTCCAAGAGGTAGGTATCATTCACCCTAGTACAAGTCCTTACTCCTCTTCGATAGTTATGGTTTTTAGGAAAGATGGGGGTTGGTGGATGTACCCTAATTTTTGTGAACTTAATAAATTAACCAAGGATAAATTTCAGATTGTTGTTATTAATAATTTGTTGGAAAAGCTTTTAGGGGCTAATTTTTTTACTAAGATGGATCTTTGTTTAGGCTATCACCAAATTTGGGTTAAAGAATCTGATACTCCTAAAACTTCCTTTCAAACCCATGAAGGCCATTATGAATTTTTGGTCATGCCTTATGGATTATAAAATGCCTCCTATACTTTTTAGAGCCTCATGAACACAATTTTTCATGGTTGCTTATAAAACTTCATCTTTGTCTTCTTTGGTGACATCCTCATCTACAATTAGACATGGATTGATCATCTTCATCATGTGGCAATCACCCTCAGGATTTTTATAGGTGCATGCTCTCTTTGCCAAGCACTCTAAGTGTGCCTTTGGAGTCCAACAAGTGGAGTACTTAGGCCATATTTTTTCACAATTTGGTGTCTAGGTTGACCCCAAGAAGATATTTAATGCAAGAGTAGCCACACCCTAAGTCCCTCAAAATCTTGGAAAGTTTATTAGGATTGACAATGTACTTGTTACTAATTTTTTGTTCACACTTAAAATTAGTTGGACCTGAGTGTAGTTGTTCAGAAGGAATAAAAGAAAACTTTAAAGTTATGCATTCATTGAATGGTTGATGCCTTGACAGAGTAGAAGAGAATATCCAGTTGTCAGGATAACCCGTCAGTCCAATCAGGACTGCTAAGTTATCATGACAAAAGAATTGATTGTCAAGAAATCAAACATTCAAAGAGATACAGTTGTTCTACATAGTTTGATCTTTCAGGAGTTATAAGTTAAATTGATTATTTAGTTAATCAGTTTTGAATAAAAGAAAGAAATATATTTGTATTGCACTGTCATTTCATGTCATGTTTTGAACATACATTCAAGAATCTGTTACTTTATCTCATGCTTTGATTGAAAAGGAAATACATATGCATCATATGCATAAGACAAATTAACTGATCATGTTTAAAAGGAAGTGTTCAAATATGTCCCACACAAGTCGTGGGAGTAACTAGACTGAGCAATTGCAGACATGCAAGCTATGCATCTGTTTGATAAAAGAGAAAGAAATAAACACATGATAAGGTTAAACATCCATCGTTGCCTGATGATGGAGGTTGTTGTTGAGCTGGCCTTCAAGTCTTAAATCTTCAATCTTCACTCCAATCCATCATCTGTTGAACCTACAAAATTTTGGGGACAACCCTGTTAGTGCTTCGGATGTTTAAAATTATTACATGCTTTTATCAAACAGAGGCATCTACTTATCACATCATGCATTCAGATGAGAAATCAGATCAGAAAATGACACAAATAAGAAGAAATCATGAAGAAAATCAATCAATACTATCAGGTACTTTTTTATGCTAACTTGTTTGTTCACTGTGCAGGTATAGGACAAGTATTGTTGCTGATTTGAAGACAAATAGCATGTGGAGGAAATGTGGCTTCCATGAGGGTTGAGCCTAACATGCTTAGGCACTGTTATTAGTGCTGACAAATCTTATAAAGAAGCATGTTCTTTCAACCAAAATGAATGACCAAGTTATATGGAACAATGATGAAGAACATATCATGTTATAACAGAGGTATTTCTCTCATCCCTTATCATGAAAACAACATTTTAGAATCAAATGATAGAGCCATGTATAGTGCTATAGAGAGATGAACAGTCCTATGCCAGCAAGTGAATTACAGGTTACAACCATCATAATTAGAGTAGTCATGTATCATCCATTTCAAAGTAAAAGGCAACCATCTCTCTCAAAAGATAGTCACAAAGACTATTAAAGCAACCCTATAGAGAAGCCGCCTTGGAGGAACATGAATGAGCTAAAAGACAATCCCAAGATAAAGCCATGAAATAGTACATTTTAGTCTTGAGAGAAGGATCAGTCACCTTATCAGAAGGAGGAGGTTGCAAGTTATCAAAAGAGCAGTCTATAAAAACATGGTCATAACAGTCAGCAACTCAGGTGTCTATCCATTATACCCAAAGAGATAGCCATAAAGATATCATGCAATGGTTAAGAGTTTGAAGACAGTTAAATGTTAAAGATTCCATCAAGGTACATTCTTTCAAGTACAGGCAGAGGACAACAATCTAAAAATGCAAGGTTCCATGCTTTTGACTTAACATTGTTGTTTTCTCTTTAGCATATGACTGTCCATAGTTCCAAACATGCCAATATACACAAGTCAAATTGAAATATTCAAAACTATGTACAGTCACCTCAAAAGAAGGACAAATATTTACCACTCTTTTTTATGAATGAGGTGCAAGCTTGCTATTGACTGTTTGACCATTGAAATGGATGATATTATACAAAATGACTGTCACCAAAAGCTGAAGAAGATAGTCCTTAAATGATCATGATCATGGAGGCCAATAAATACAATCACCATGAACAGGGAATATAAAAGGGGTGTCCTAAGTTCAGAAAGCTGAGAGAGACAGCCATGGAGAGAAGCAAGTTTAAATATTCATGGTATCTTTTGAAGAATATAACTGATACAGAGAAAAGGTGCATGTGTGGAATAACAACATGCAAAGGATACAAATGATCATAAAAGAAGATGTACAACCATGATGGACCAAATGGACCTTCTAATAGAACAAGTAGAAATACTAGCTGGAAAGGTTGCTTTTAGTACGAGTTCATTCAAATGCCTCTTAGAGTAGGCTGCAAACGGTCCAAAGAGTAAATATTTACCACTTTTTGCTATGAATGAGGTGTAAAGTTCCTGTTCAATGATCAAGCTACAGTAAGAAGGAAACCACAGGCCATATACAGAAGGAGCTTCTAGTTCAATAAATGCTTTCAAACCCTTATTGTCATCATAATGAAAGTTACAGCATAAGGGAAACAATTGAAGACAAATCGAACAGATGCAACAAAGAAAGTTGTGACAACAAATCTTATAAAGGAGCAGCCAAAATTCACTCTAGTATCAAGAATAGGACAAATATTTACCACTTTTTGTCATGAATGAAGTGTAAAATTGCTATGTAATGGTTAGCCATGGCAGAGCATATATCTTGGAAAACTGTCAAGGTAACAAGCAATAGTCATGCCACTGTCAAGGCAACAAGACCAAGAAAAGGGTTAAACAGTCATGTGAACATAGTCTGAATTTTCCAAAGAAGGATTAGCATGCAAGGGTCTCAAGATACTGCCAAAATAGTATGAACATGTGCTTGAGGATCATACAATACCCTTAGAGGTACATCAGAAATATGAAGGTAATACAAATGCAGGTTCAAGTAATATGAAGATAAATGATGCTACAACATGAGTATCTTTATGATATGTAACAGACACTGCTACAGCATGTTTTCAAAAAAGTAGATAGTAGATGCAAAAGGCATTACATAGCTTGGGAGAGAGTTTTGACACCTATCAAAGCAAGGTGATCTCCCCAAGGCTTTTAATGATACTGCCTCAAACTTGTGACAAATGAAAAAAGAGTTAGTTGTAACTAGTGTTGATGGCGAGCTATGAAAGAACACTGTAGTTTGGAGTATCATTCTTCGCGATTGATTGTTCCTATGCCCTAGGTCTTGTAACTCCAACAACATTTATGGTTGCCACATGATTGCTACTAAGGTTAAAGGTGATCATTCTTTGGCAAACACAGTAGTGGATCATGCATGGAAGCTTAGGGTCAAAGCTCCATCTAAACAATTAGTGAGCATTGTCATATGGTAAATGAGAACAAATTAGAGAATCAGGAATATGAAGAAAATCCACAACATGGCTTTTATATTGAAACCCTAGCTAGGGTTTGTAATAAGGAAAATAACACCCTGACTTTCCTCATAAAAAAAAGGCCAAGGAGAGGAATATTACACAGAAGCAGTGAAATGAAAGAAGGTTATTTACAGAAACAATGAAACAAAGAGTTTTTCTTTTATCATTTTTCTTGCAGGAGCATGGTGAAGATACAAAGATTTACTTACCATGAGCAATAAAGTGACAAGGTACAGTAACAACACTTCAGTCATAGCAGGTGGTGTTCAAGGCTTTCAAAACATCAGAAAATCAAAACCATCAAGTGCATATGGACTACAGAAGCTTCTCCCATGTTCACTTTATTTTGTATGAAACAAATCTCTAGAGAACAAGTTCCAAATAGCCGTTGGTTTGTTGGTATGAAATGATTGGAAGGTATACAAAAGCTAATAGATACAGAGATTTTCATCATCATTTTACCAAAGAGATCAACAGATAAGTGACTGTTTCAACATATATTTTTTTAGGCACGGGAATAAGCACAGGAGAACTTCCTAGGAGTGCTAATGTATGCTACAGAATATCAAAAGACTTACTCATACCTAGTAGCTACAGTGGGACATATAAGGGAAGTGTATCATCATTATCCATGCCAATCCGAAGAAGGATAGACTATTTATGAAAAAATGTATACCCATATCAAGATATCAAACCCTAATGTCATTTTTGCAAACACAGTTAAGAAGTTTCAAACAGAAAGATGATATAGTCATAGCCATGCCAGAGGAGCAAGAAATAAGAAAGAAGGTATACCCATCTTAAAACTAAACAAGATCTTTTCAAAGATATATCAAACCATTGTTTCTTTACAGCCAAAAGAGAAGGGAATAACACTAAAGACCATGCATGGCTGTGGCATTGTGAAGGGATGAAAGTGCAAGAAGGGTTGAAACCCTAGCTTCAAAGCTCACAAACCCTCAACAGTCTACACTATTTGATGCTTATTTATAGGAGTACGACCATAATAGGTAGAGGCTTTGAAAATGGAGAAAAGATGTCAAAACCCTCATCTTAAAAAACTCAAACCCTTGTTGTTTTTTCATCTACAGACAAGTCAAAACCAAAAGGAGATATATACAGTCATGGCCGATAGTGATATAGCATTTTTTGCTATAAAATACAATACCCATGTCTACCAATAGACTTGACCATTCTGCAAAGAGTAAAACCAAAGACAAATGAAGCTACAGAGATGAAAATGACAAGTGCTTACCCTTTTTAATGACAGGAGGAAAGATCTTTCCATGGCCTCATAGTGGCCTTAAACTTTCAAGAGCAGATGAAGACCATGAAGGAAGAGAGATACAGAAGCAAGAAATAAGGTATTAAAGAATGCACAGAAAATAGAGAGCCATGAATGATGAAGAAGGTCGTAGCCATGAAGAAGAAAACCACAGATATTATAAGATGCCTCACATGAAACAGAAAGCAGTGTTACCTTCTTCCTTATGATGCAGAGTTCCATGGTTTCAACAAAGAAGAGTTGTTGAAGAGAGAAGACCAAAGCCATGATGGAGAGATTGAAACCCTAGGCCGGCATAATGCAGTTGCAGAGCTCCGAAGAAAGAAGACCAAATGAAGAATGAACAAATTTAGGGTTGTTTCCTTACTTTTGTTGGAAGGTTCTTTTCTCCCAAATGTGTTTTTGACATGCAAAAACAAATAATTACATTATCCAAAGGAGTGCCGTGGTCAAGACCTTTTGTCTTGAATATCCTAGCCATCATAACATGGAGTGGCCGATAAACAAAGATTAATGCTTAATTTTTATTAAGTCAAGAGGGCCGATATGATGGGAGAGAAAGGCTTCATGCCTTATAAACCTTTTAAAGATTCCTTGGTGGTCGGATATTGCATAGACAATGATACACATGCTTAGGTTCTTTGTCCTTATTCAAAACATCAAAAGGTAAGGATACCTCCTAATTATGCATAATGGCTAACAAAGCCAAGAGGGTGTGTTTTCAGACATGGCATGCATGAGACTAAGATGGAGTTTTCCAAGGTAAGTGATTATGCATAGTGGCAGTATAATGGTGCATATATAATGGAGTATTTTGATGCATGGAGTTTTTATGCATAATGGAGTTGTAAGTTTCCTTGATTTTAAAGATGCAATGGTGACATAAGGTGAGGATACATTTTGATGCATGTTGATATATGTGTAGGAGTAATAAGGTGTTTGTTATCATGTTATGATGAGAGATAAAATTTATGCATGAAGGCATATACTATGCATGGAGATATAAGGGTGATATCATTTTCCCCTTAGTGCATGTGGAGTGATAAGGATAATTTTTGCCTTGATGTATATTTAAATCATGCAAAATAGGGATTTTTCTCACATGGAGGTATAAGGAGTTTTCTTTTTCTCCTAGGTCCTATTTTCGCTCATATCATGCAAATTAGGCAAATGTAATTGGACTGATAAGGAGTGATATTTTTCTTCTAATCATGCATGATTTTACAAAGTTATTAATTGTAAATAAATAATAAAGTAATATTTTCCAAATTACTTTATTATTTTTCACAAATTGTAAAATCGGAAATAGAACAAATTGTAACCAGTAATAAAGTATTTTTCTATTACTTTATTATTATTTACTCACAATCAATTTTGCTCATGCAAAGTCATGCAAATTGATTAGATGAGTTAACTAGGCCACCTAAGAGGTTTTTGCATGACTTGTAGGAGTATTTTTTAGGGTCCTTGGTCAACTTTTTTGGTCAAGAATATGGAGAGGCCTAAATTGAAGCTATTTTTGCTCAATTTGTGGCTTGAGGATTTTGGAGGTTGCTTGGGAATGAGTATTTTTAGAGGCAGTTATTTGCAAGTCCATATTTTTTGCATGCCTCTTAGGAGAGCAAACCTATATATTGTAAAGCAAAAGTTTTTTTTTGCTAGTTCTTGATTTTCATTCTGATTCATACAGATTGGAGAATTCTTGTAGCTCACTTTTATAGTTTTATTGAGAGATCAACAGGTTACAGATTATACTTTTGTCTTATTTGCAGAGTTTTCCTTTATTTATTTCAGATCAGTTGAATTATCTTTCCTTTTAGTGCTGATTATTGAAGTGATTTGATGAAATTTTGCTGTGTTTTATTATTAAACCTTTAAAATTATTGTCTCACTTCCTTGCTTGTAGCATTAAATCATATATTCATCACAGGTCTTAGGTTGTGTTAACCAGAAATAGTCTTTTTGTGTTGTGAAAAAACCATTTCCTTCATAAAAACCTATTTTCAAACCTTCCTTAGAATCACTTTTGTGGTATTTATGCCAAGTCTGGATTGTGTAAAAGTCAGTTTTCTAAGCAAACATTGTGGATCAAATTGCATTATTTTTACCCAAATCAGGTGCATCACCATTTTATCTTTTATATTCAATTAAGTTTCTTTCTTCCCTTTTCCCAAATAGTAAAAATATACATCTCAATAGAACATTTGAAGGGAACCAACCCATAATCTAGAGGTCTAGTTTCATCATAGGGCACCCACAACCTGAAATTAGTCCCATGTTACATGGAATTGCAGTGCTTTACTAGCTTTGCATACGGGTGCAATTCCCAATGATAATAGTACTATTGCAAGTTTGTGCATAATTATGGTAAAATTACCAGGCTCTTAACAATTTTGCTAAAAAAAAGCTCCTTCAAATGGTCTAGATTAGTGGAGGTGTCATTTAGTGCACTCAAAACTACCATGTGTTCTACTCTAGTGTTGGCCCTACTTGATTTTTACAAACTCTTCATTTTGGAATGTGATGCCTCTGGCATAAGCATAAGTGTGATGTTGATGCAAGAACAACAACCCCTAGCCTTCACCAGTAAGCAACTCATTGCATGCAATCTAGCTAAATTAACATATGAAAAATAAACATTGGCTATCTTCCATGTTGTCCAACAATGACATCCTTACCTATTGGGCCACAAGTTCCAGATAAAAATAGATGATCATAGCTTGAAATATTTTTTCCAACAAAGGTTGTCCTCCCACGAACAACAAAAATGGGTGACAAAGATGAAAGTATATGACTATGAGATTTTTTACAAGAAGGCTAAGGAAAATGTGGCAACAGATGCCCTCTCCCACCAATATAAATAGAAAGGCTCCATCTTTTCTCTTTCTATATTGGTTCTCAATTGGATAGATGAGATTTTGAACGAATGGGAACTTACTAACCCTATAGTTCACAATATCATTCAACAATTAGAACTTGATCTATAGTTTGTGCCAAGATTCTATTGGACAGACTAGGTTCTTAGTTATCTGGACCAGATTTGTTTACTTCCCAACTCATTTCTTAAGCCTCAGTTATTAATGGAATTGCAATCCTTCCTTACTACAAGACACTCAATTTTTTTGAAGACCTATGATTGTGTGAAGAGGGATTTTTTTGGGATGGCCTTAAGCAGGATGTTAAGACATGTGTAGTTGAATATGATGTGTGTCAAAGGAATAAAGGGGAAACTCTAAAAGACTCATGATTATTGTAGCCACTTTCCATCCTTGATCAAACTTGGACTGATATTTCTATCATGGATTTATTGTGGGGTTTCTACTCTCAAGTGGTAAATATGTCATTTTGGTGTTGTTGGACCACTTGACCAAATATACCCATTTCAATGCATTACCTCACCCTTACATCGCTATTGTGGTTGCTCAACACTTCTTGGATTCTATCTTCAAATTCCATGGGATGCCTCACTCTATTCTCCATGATTGTGATCCAACTTTTACAAGGAAATTCTAGAAAGAGTTTTTTAAGTTGTAGGGCACTACCTTGAACATGAGTTTGGCTTATCATCCTCAAATTTATGGTCAAACCAAGATTATCAACAAGTTCCATGAGATTTACTTGTATTGTTTTTTGTTTGAGAAACATGGCTAGTGGGTCAAGTGGTACCTCTAGCTAAATGGTGGTATAATACCGCTTATCGTAATGCTTCCAAAATGACCTCTTATAAGGCTTTGTATGGTACTCTCCCACCCTCTTTGTCTACTTATGTCTGAGGGTTTTTCGAGGTTGTAGTAGTTGACAACACTCTGGCTAACCTTGAAGATATTTCTTGACTACTTAAGGCCAATTTGACCATGGCCCAAAATCACATGAAATAATAGGTAGATCAACATAGGACATGGTGAACTTTTAACATTGGTGATTGAGATTTTTATGTTTCCATCCCTACAAGTAACTTTCATTAAGGGACAAGCATGGTCATAAGTTGGTTCCAAAATTTTATGGTCCCTATCAGGTGATCCAACACATTGGCGTGGTGATATAGATGTTAGCACTCACACCTTCTTCTCAAATTCACCTAGTTTTTCAAGTCTCTTGTCTCAAGAAAGTGATTGGGGCTATTGCTTGACCTAATAGAGATACTTGAATTAGATGAGGAAGGATACATATTTTGGAACTTGAGGTTATTTTGGACAAACACAAAGCACCTTTGTAATTGTTCTATTGAGGAGTTCTTGGTCTAATTCCATCTAAAGATGCCACATGGGATCCCGCTAGCATTCTCTCTAGGTTTCCTCATCTCAATCTTTGAGGATAAAGTTTTTTTGAAGGAGGATGAATGTTATGCATCCCATTCTACTATATCTTATCTTGTATTAGTTAGGTGCATATGCTTTGTAATTCACCCTTAGGTAGCATTAATAAAGGAGGATGAATATGCTTTGTAAGTTATCCCACTAGTTGTTAGAATAAAGTAATTATCCCACATGCATGGTGTTGGTGTTGGCCTCAACAATCCAAACATTTGCTTAAGTCATATGCCATTTTTGTGCTTTGGCCTAGTCTAGCCCATCATCAATCATCAATTTGAGAAGTCTTCAATGGGTCCCCTTGGTCAAAAAAGTATGCTTGGTGTAGTTATCTATCTCCCCTTATACTTCAACTACTTGCCCAAGATGTAAAAATTTAGAAATTTCTAAGTATAAAGTTGTATTTGTTCATTTACTATGTTTTGTAGGTTTGTAAAATTTTTGGGGACTTCTTCCATCTATCACATTTCCTCTTTTCCTTTGATTTTTGAATCTTTGTTGCTTTGCACATTTGTAGAATTTCCACAAACTTCCACACTTTTGGAAAAAGTCCATCCCTTGCCTATTTTCTTGCATTCCTGCTTCCTTCTTCCTTTTTGCATATATGCAGACCTTGTTTGGGTTTCTAGACTTCCCTCCCAATCTCATAAAATCCTATCTCATGATTCCTTTTTCACACTTCCTTGTAGACTTTTGGGTTTCTTGTGGACTTCTTCCACTTTTACATTTTGGTTTGAAGTTTGAATGTCCAAATGATCCCTGCACTGTTCACAAATAGTGAAGACTTTTATCGATGTGGTCATTTGTAGGTTTATCTCAGAATTTTGAATTTTTAACCTTTTAGTCCAAAGTCTGGATGTCTAGTTGGATCCCACATTTCCTAGAATCTAATAACATTCAAATATCTTATGTTTTGTGGGATTCTATTGCCCATCTTCCATCTTCCTTTTCAACCTTAATTCCCCTTCTAACTTGGACTTTTGCAAGCCTATTTCACCTTTCACTACTCCTTGCAGAATTATGGTTTTCATGTGGACTTCTTCTGCTCTTCCAAAGTTCCCTAAGTCCTGATCACCCCTAGATTTCTACATTTCTCCCATTTCCCAAATGATTCATACTATTCCATGTTCACCCTTGCAGGTTTCTTCTTAACTTCCAAACATCCTTCACTTCTAGATGTTTGTCATTTTCTTGCACTCCTTCAAGCTCACTTTTATGGACCTTCTGAGGACTAGTGAACTTCTTCCACTCTTCCATCTATATTTTGAATCCCTAATTCTCCAAATTTCCTTGTTTCCCTCCACACTTCTCCTTTGTGGGCTTTCCAACTTCTGACAAACATGTCCACATTTAGCCTCCAGTTTCACAATAGATTCCTACAAATCTACCAAACACCTCACCCACCTCCCTACATGACCTATATGCCATTAATGGTCTCAAATGGACACAATTAGATAGATGAAGACTTTAAAACACCTCTCAATACTTATGGACCCCTCAAAGACATGGTTTGTGTACAAAGGAATATGGTTGCTACTGCAAGGGGCATGGTTTCAAGTGCATGGCCATGTGAAGATGACACAGACAAACATGGGCAATCTGTGCACTTGCAAATGACCATAGTTCTTTTCCTAATGATTACTTCATGGTGTTGAAAGACATATATATGTAAGTTTTTGATTTAAGGAAAGAGGATAGAAAAAGAGTGACAACTAGAAACAAAAAGAGAAAAGGGTTGCACACCATTGCAGTTTTTTTCCTATAACATGTCTACAGTGTTGGATCCCAAAATCACAACTCTACAATCCTAGAGTATATCTCCACGTTCTAGGCTACGGGTGTCAATAAGAAGGGGAGACATGGGCTCATCAATAGATTAAGTAGGGTGAAGGCCAACTAACAAGAGTGGGTATACTCTCCTACACTTCAGGCTTAACTAGATCTAGGAAGGTATTCATAGAGGTATCAAATAAAACAAATAAACAATCACAACCATACACAACGTACACTTGACCCTTATATTTGTCACTAGGCCAAGACAAACTGGTTGCATAAAACCTCTAATTAAGTTGATCACTACACCTTGCACATGCACCCATAGATGACAACATTATTATATCCCCATAAGATGAATCCACTTAACTTTACATACACAATGGCAAGGTGCAGACATGCATGACATGATTCTCCAATGATTTAAACAGTTTGATAGTCACTTAGAATGATTCTCTAGTTATAATATTGAATCATGAACGTCATGTGAAATCCTAAACTACTCCTACAACTAATAGGACAAAAGGTTTGATATTTGAAAGGTGTTTGATCCCTCACCAATGTAGACCAGTGCCTACTCCATCGGGTAACAGAGTCATAGAATGTAGGGAGGAGGGAGATACATCCAACAACCATCAACAGAATAGGAATTGCAATCACATATAAATCCAAAATTAATTTCATATAATGGACATACTTAATAATCCAAAACACATTGTACTAATCCATTTGCAACAAAGGAGAGACCAATACAAATGATTTGCATTGCATTAGATGCTATCACACACACATCTGACCTCATTTACAATCATGCCAGCAAATGTGGCAAAGGAAAATATACAATTGCGATTATATATTCCCCTAAATCACTACAAAATACCATGGAGACATACCATTACATAAAATGTGCATTAATTATTTTTCCTACAAGTTGCAAAACAAAATCCACTCCCATGTAGACTAGACAAGCTTTGTTTGATGCCCTAGAACTACCACAAGCAAATGTAAGTCCAAAAATTGGTTCGGCGACCAACCCTTCAAATGAGATGAAAAATTATATTTATAGCATGAAAATCTGTGCCTTAAATCCTTTCAGAAGTTTCTTTCCCAAAATGAGTTATTGCAAAAGTTAAATTGAGCATTCATGGCATTCTTGGGAGTTGTTGAGATGTTTCATCGTGTTTCAAGGCATTTTAGTGCCCTCTGTCAGGATTTTGGGTTTTCGGGGGACACGCGGACTTGTAGACATTGGAAAGGGGTAGGTTTGGAACTGGGGTCATCTGGGAGGTACCAAGGATGCGGGAATAGGGGAAGTAGGAAGGTCAAGATCTGGGGTTTAGGGTTCGTGAAAATTTGGGGATCAGGAACCAAAGTGGCCAAGGGACGAGAACGAGATAGGTTTGGGGACCGGGGTTCTAGATCAAAGGATGGTCTAGCTTTAGGGATTTGGGAACCTACAAATTTGAGCACCAATACATGGGATGGTAGTAGTCGCCTTTGGCAAAACTCTATATATTGTAATGACTTCCCAATGGGAGGTATCTTGGATATTTTGTAATTGGAGTGTATGCTCTAAATGGAGGCCACCCTATCAAAGTGGCACTATGAAGATAATAAAAGAATTATGTTTCTCCTATTTCTATAATGTTTTTGTGTATTCAACATAGTTTGTCTTATAGGTTCATTACACATATGGCATGTGAGTTGGAACAAATTCTCAAGTATGCTCCTTCATGTCTCACATGTGACATTTTACAAAACAACTCCCCTTTGTGTTTCACCTTAAAATAGAGCTCAAACAACTTCCTTGATTGGGTAACACAAATCCCAAGAGCAACTCCCACTTTCAAAAGCTCTCTTGTTTACATTTCCAAGGCACATAAGACTCAAATAGTCTTTTTGTATCCATATTCAAACAATCTTCATTGCATGTTTAAACCAGTCTTGATAAGCTTTTCATCGTAAACCCTTGTCTTTATGATAAATGTGCACGTGTCATTCTAAATCGTTATTTTGTCTTTATCTTCAAGTTCAAAACAAGGCATTCATGCATAAGCCTCCAAAGATAAATAAATCTTCTTTAGTTTGGATTGGTCTTAACTTGCAAATATAGAGAGACGTGTACCAAATTTTTAACAAACTATTTTACTCAAATTACATTCAATTTTAAATTTAAATTAAGAATACTGTGTAAATTGCATATGCTTGTTGAGGTATCTATAAATTATCTTAATATAGTCAAGTTCCCTAATTTTCTTTCGATTTCAATCCAAAAATTAAAACCCAATTTTAATTCGTCGGTGTTTTATTCAAAAATCTAATATGCTCTTTTAGTTCATTTAGACTACATAGACATCTCAAGATTATAAATTGTACCTTAATTTCTAAATAAACCACTTCATTTCATTGTATTGCAGGAATACTATCATTCTTTAAGAGGAATCTATAGTGTTTTTCAAAATGCTTTCCAAAATTTGTTGTCTTAATTTAAATTTGTCCAAATCTCAACATCAAATTCATGTTCCTTAATTAAATTTACAGGTTGTGAATATGTGCTTATTTTTACCCCTCCTTTTTGTTTCTATCTTTGTGTATTTTGTTGTTCATTCTCGTGGTTCATCAAATCTCTAACTAATCCTAAGGGTTGTGTTTTCCCCTTTGTTGCCTTGAAAAATCCTTGAAGTCGCGGATATTCAAAATTTCCTAACCAAGTCGCTACGTTCTCAAGTTCTAGAACTCTCCGACTCCGCGACTTCCTATTCCTTTCACATTGTCTCGTGGCCCATGTGTTTCTCTTTGTAGTTGCTAAGTCTCCAGTTTTTAGAACTTTGAAACCTCTAACTTAAGGTTCTAAAGTTTTGATTTCTTGCGACTCGGCGATAACTAAGCTATGGACCGGATATCAAGGTAATTAGTGATCATTTAATATGGTGTACGACATGATCAATGAATGTCCTTTGGGGAATTTTTGAGAAGTGAGCAAATCTTCGAGTTATTTTCGCAAGGCACAGAATTAGTACCACGTTAGCTTGGCATTTAAAAGCATGTCATGGTGCCATAACTGCATGATTATTCACATTTTGTGGTGGAAATTTTTCTAAGTGTTATGCTTTTCATTCTTCTATTTCAAGTTATTATCTCTACAGTGCTCAGTCATTGTTATTGGTATTTAGTAGCTGTAATGAAATTCAAATTTCAGGGCGTCTCTCCTCACTCTAGTATTGAAAATAGGTGGTCTAATGTGAAAGACACAGAGCTTGGAGTTATTGACTTAGCGGAAATTTGGTCTCGTCTGCAGCAGGAAGATAGGTCACCCTTCGCGTAGAAGATTCTAAGAGTGGCTTGGCGTAGGTTGCAGGTTTTCCTACTTTTGTGCAGTGCGTAGAATTGGTTATTACATGTGTGGAGAGATACGACCCTAAAACTCTCGAGATCAAAACAAAGGACGAGTTGGTGATTGTGAAGATTGATTATGAGGCCATTTCTCGAGCATTAAGGATTCCAAGAAGAGACAATTTTGAAGATATGTCTGTAGCTCTTAGTGCGGAGTTCTTCAAAGAAAATGAGGACTGGTACAAAATTTCCATTGTATGAAACTGGTTGAAATCAGAGAAATGAGGTAAGTCACAACTACCCTCTACGCTTAAAAGAGCTCACTTTAAAGATGAAATTTTAGACATTGTTACCCTGCTGCACCGAGTGGTTGGTAGTGAAAATGCAAGCTCTTTTGAATTTTGGATGTGCCATTTCATCTTGTTAATATGCAGTGAGGGTCAGTTTATTAATTGGGCAAAAATGATAAGTTATCACCTAAATGAACAATTGGTTAGATTTCATGAGACTTCTACATTCTATATGTGTTCATATTTGATATACATTCTAGCTAGTCAAGAGGTTATCTAGGCTGGGTTGAGGCCACATGGGTCTTTAACCCTAGATACACCTGTGTATACCTATTTTCCCCAGTTCATGAAGGATGTTGGAGTGAAAGATTACCGTTGGGTTAATGATGCCTTTTTGATGTTTTTGGTGAGAAAATTAAATGGTAATCCTAAACTGAGGATTTCTCTTGATGTTGCTTCTCTGGTTATGCAATTTGGAAGTTTTTATATTCAGTTTGATAGATTCACCTACCTGAGATTGGGAGGTTATGAGTTGGCTCCAACCAAGTTGCCCCGGTATCCTATTGATTACATTATCTTCTTGGAGGTTTGCAGGCAAATGGCTGCCGTTAATATTAAATATCAGGATATGAGAAAAAATGAGATATACCTTTCCATTGTCTCTATCTACTTATTCTTGTAAAACTAGGGACACTGCTAAGGCAGCCAAGCATGTGTTGGGAGAATTTAACTTTCACTCTGTCGCTGAGACCAAAGTTTGATAGCAAGAAATATGTTAAGCAGAACTTCCATGGCTCTGGCTCGTATGAGCATCACTCTAGCTTGGAAGACTTCTAGGAAGATTGTGTGGATGATCACGAAGTTCAGAGAAGGAACTGCATGAGACTTACTCTAAGTCAAATTCAAGATTTTGGTTTATCCATTTATATTCCAGAAAAAGCTAAGGAAGATTCTGAAGTAATTGATGTGGAATACCAAACCCTGCTTTCAAAACCCCTTCCCTGAATCAATTAGTCTGAGAAGGAGGTTGTGGATCTAAGAGTTCATTCCTCTGTAGTGATTAAAAGAATAGAGGATTGGCTGGCCAGGAGATGGCGTGGACATGCTGGTTCATGATGCAGAGCATCTAGGACAGCAGGACAACAGTCTTCAAGACTTCAGAGATAGGTCTCTCTCAAGGTTCATTTGTTCCACAACTTCTCATGATGCAGGGCTTTCACAACACTTTGCATGTTCATAATATGAAGGGAGTAGACTTCCAAACATCTATCTCAGGGTGCCTAACTCCAATCAAAACTCATCTAACCCACGGTGCAGGGTCTGCAGGACAGCAGTCACAACTATGCTTTCTTGAGACAGTCATAACATGACTTGACAGTCACAATATCCTTCATATGGTGGTCTCTATCAAGACACCCTCAACTTCATACAACAAACCAAATCATTAACTTGCCAAACATCTAACATCTTCCTTGACAAACCAAAAATATGCCAAACATACCTAGTTGCTGCTGTCCTCCTTCAATCTTCCAATATAAGATTTCTGCAGAGTCATTTACTTGACAAATTCAGTCTACACTGTCCTCTTGCCTCCACATTCCTCACAAGACCTTGAAACAACTAAAATACAATCCATTCCACTGATCAAGGATAGAAAAGATCAGTGGAATGGGAATAAATCCATCGATTTGCTCAAAAGAACCCTAACCTAGGTTTTTAGATAGTCAAGAGAAAACTAGCTAGTTCTTCCTCCTAGTGCAGTGTCAAGACTCCAACTTATGTTCAAATCTAAGGGAATTCAATCCACTAACCTTCCACTACAAACTTGTGCTATGGCTATTCCGTACAGGTACAAATTTCTCAAAGAAACAACAAATTTGTGAAGGAGACAGCAATTTAAAAGACAATTTTTATGAAACCACCGATATCTTCTGTCTAGATCATTGTCAAGACTTCAAACCAAGCTTAGATAAAAGATAACTCAATCTACTTTCCATCCAACATGTAGATGGTTTATGATGAATCTGTATAGTCGCAGGTACGACAGGAAAACAACATAGAAAAATCAGAAAAATAGAGAAAAAACAGAAAAATAGTGTTTCTTTGTTATTTCTCTCCAATCTATTGAATGTTCTCTTACAATCAATCCTTCCTTGCTTAAAACAAGCCTCTTACAATGCATGTAATGAAGTGGGTCGATCCAAACTGCCAAACCATCAAGTTGCTTTCTTGATTTTGAACTGCAGTCTTTGAAACTGTTTTTAGAAACTTGTCTTTTCTTGGACTCCACCGACTGTTTTATGATTAGAATGCTTTTTAACACTTGATTAACCTTTGGACAAGGTTTTAACACATCAACACACCTTTGACATGCCTTTAAAGGCTTACAAACACTAAAATTTAATTGACTCCTCTTACAAACATTAAAACATAAATGACTTCCTATGACTACAAGACTGTCCTACCTAGGACTAATAACATAACCATAGTAGACTCTAGTTATTTGGACATAGTCCATTACAAATATGGCTTTCAAGCCTCACAACAACATTAAGATGGTCTCAAAGACCTTATTAAACAAAACAAACTGCTTGAAAATCTAACCAAAACCTAGATGTCTTGGTGCTCTTGCACCATACTCCCCGGTATGATGAAAACTCTTGTCCCAAGAGTTAGGGGATCTACTCCATCCATTCTTCCATCTCATTGGAATGTTCCTCTAATTGGGAAACATGAACTCTCCAAGAGTAATCTTCCTCCTTCTCCAACCTGCATGGCTCCTGTAAACAGTGTTAGAACCATAAAACCTATTTTGGTGTCCTTGCCTAGGACCTTGCTGCTGCAATGCTTCAGCTCTTCTCAACTGGAACTTATGATTCATTCCTCCTTGTACTATCTGTTGTTTGCCTTCCTTCTTCTGCCTCTTGATAGGGCAATCAATGTCTCCAACCTTGACATAACTCAAGTCCCAAGCCTGCTGCTCTCTAGGATTGTCATCCACCTTCTTCTGTTGCAACTGTTCCTGCTGCTTGCAATCATCCTTAACCTGCACATTCAACTACAGTTTCTCCCCAAAACAAATGGTAACATGTTCCTTCTTTTCCTCACAAGGTAAAGGAATCAGTGTGAACTTCTTACCATCTTTGTGCACCACATAGGTATTAGTATACCCATCATGAATAGTTCTCCTCAAGTGTTGCCATGGCCTACCCAAGATAATATGCCCACATGTCATGGGAATAACATCACACAAAACATAGTCCTGATATGGACCAATTGTAAAATCAACATATGCCTTCTTAGTAACCATTACCTGCTGCTCTTGACTCACCCAAGTGACATTGTAAGGACTAGGATGATCAAAAGTTTTCAATCCCAACTTATGCACCATTTCCCAAGAAACTAGATTATCATGGGAACCTGAATCTACAATCAACTTGCTTATCTTTCCATGGATTAAACAATTAGTTCTGAAAATAGATACCTGTGGTGGTTGCTCCATTTTACCTTTCTCCACCATGAGCATTTCTCCAACCATCATTGGAGAGGCTGACGACATTTCTGGTTCTTCTGGCTTCTCCTCCTCTTGTGCCAGGTGAACTCTTCTATCCTTGGTCTTGTCAACACCATCCTTCTTAGGACAGTTGAAAGATGTGTGTCCCACCTCATTGCAGTGATAACATCTACCTGTGAACACTCCTCTACCTGATCCAAATCTACCTCCACCTCTCTGATCTGTAAAAGACTCCTTACCTTTCTCATTGCTATTATGAACTTCAGTAGTAGGTCTGCCCCTACCTCTGTTTCCTCTTCCACTACCTCCTTGTCTTTCTTGCTTCCTCTGTACCCTCTCTTCAGCCCGGATGGCTAATTGAAAACACTCTCCAAGTGATTTTGGTACTACCAAACCAATCTCATCTTGCAAGTTATACCTAAGCCCAGTAAGGTACCTTGCCACCTTCGCTTCTTCATCTTCCAATCCTCCTCTAATACTAAGCTTATGAAATTGCTTAGTATAGGACATAACATCCATGTCCTTCTGTTTCAGATTTTGCCTCATCCTCTTTGTCTGAATGGAGTAATCAGATGGAAGGAATTGATCCTTCATCATATCCTTCATCCTACTCCAAGAAGTGATTTTTGATGCACCTCTAGCCATTCTTTCTGTCTGCACACTATTCCACCAGGAAAGTGCTATTCCTCTCAGTGTTGTTTTTGCAAACTTGATCTTCTTCTCATCACTCCTCTCCTCATACTCAAATTTTTTTTCTAGAGCATCTATCCACCCTAACACCTCTTCACTATCCATCTTCCCCTGATAGATAGGTAACTCAATGTTTGCCTTTGTGCCACTTCCTTGGACTGCCTTTAGCAATCTCACAAACTTCTTTTCTTCAGCATCCAACTCATCCTCAGGAGGATTCTCATCAGCATCTTCATCTCCTTCTGATTCATGTTGTTCATCCTTTCTAGGATTCTTCTCCAATGCTTCCAATCTAGCCAAGATTGTTGCATTCTCCCTTCTCACTTGCCTCAACTCTCTGTCCCTTGTAGCATCCTGTTCTCTTTTGTCCCTCAACTCCTTTTCTCTTGCCTCTAAGGCTTCTCTCAACTCATTGTTCTCCCTAGCCATCTGGTTCTTAGGAGGCATCCTTACACCTCTCACAAACTCTTACTGTTTCACAAGATCCACAACACCCTCAAGGACCTACTAGTGGCTCTGATACCAATATGATGCAGAGCATCTAGGACAGCAGGACAACAGTCTTCAAGACTTCAGAGACAGGTCTCTCTCAAGGTTCATTTGTTCCACAACTTCTCATGATGTAGGGCTTTCACAACACTTTACATGTTCATAATATGAAGGGAGTAGACTTCCAAACATCCATCTCAGGGTGCCTAACTCCAATCAAAACTCATCTAACCCATTGTGCAGGGTCTGCAGGATAGCAGTCACAACTATGCTTTCTTGAGATAGTCATAACATGACTTGATAGTCACAATATCCTTCATATGGTGGTCTCTATCAAGACACCCTCAACCTCATACAACAAACCAAATCATTAACTTGCCAAACATCTAACATCTTCCTTGACAAACCAAAAATGTGCCAAACATACCTAGTTGCTGCTATCCTCCTTCAATCTTCCAATATAAGATTTCTGCAGAGTCATTTACTTGACAAATTCAGTCTACACTGTCCTCTTGCCTCCACATTCCTCACAAGACCTTGAAACAACTAAAATACAATCCATTCCATTGATCAAGGACAGAAAAGATCAGTGGAATGGGAATAAATCCATCGATTTGCTCAAAAGAACCCTAACTTAGGTTTTTAGACAGTCAAGAGAAAACTAGCTGGTTCTTCCTCCTAGTGTAGTGTCAAGACTCCAACTTATGTTCAAATCTAAGGGAATTCAATCCACTAACCTTCCACTACAAACTTGTGCTATGGCTATTCTGTACAGGTACAGATTTCTCAAAGAAATAGCGAATTTGTGAAGGAGACAGCAATTTAAAAGACAATTTTTATGAAACCACCGATATCTTCTGTCTAGATCATTGTCAAGACTTCAAACCAAGATTAGATCAAAGATAACTCAATCTACTTTCCATCCAACATGCAGATGGTTTATGATGAATCCGTACAGTTGCAGGTACGGCAGGAAAACAACATAGAAAAATTAGAAAAACAGAGAAAAAATAGAAAAAAACATTGTTTCTTTGTTATTTTTCTCCAATCTATTGAATGTTCTCTTACAATCAATCCTTCCTTGCTTAAAACAAGCCTCTTACAATGCATGTAATGAAGTGGGTCGATCCAAACTGCCAAACCATCGAGTTGCTTTCTTGATTTTGAACTGCAGTCTTTGAAACTATTTTTAGAAACTTGTCTTTTCTTGGACTCCACCGACTATTTTATGATTAGAATGCTTTTTAACACTTGATTAACCTTTGGACAAGGTTTTAACACATCAACACACCTTTGACATGCCTTTAAAGGCTTACAAACACTAAAATTTAATTGACTCCTCTTACAAACATTAAAACATAAATGACTTCCTATGACTACAAGACGTCCTACCTAGGACTAATAACATAACCATAGTAGACTCTAGTTATTTGGACATAGTCCATTACAAATATGGCTTTCAAGCCTCACAACAACATTAAGATGGTCTCAAAGACCTTATTAAACAAAACAAACTACTTGAAAATCTATCCAAAACCTAGATGTCTTGGTGCTCCTGCACCAGTTCACCTCATGAGCAGAGAAGTTCAAGAGCCACTAGGTAAAAGACCATGCAAGGTTCTACTGCTCAAAGTTATTCAAGAAGGTATGAAGCATCACAATCTGTTTCAAGTTCACAATCATGAGGTGATGGTGAGAAGCCTGATGATGCTCTCAAATTGAAGTCAGTCTGTGAGTCAGATAGTCTCCCCTTATCTGTAGTAGGAAAGAAAAATGTTCAAGCTAAAGCAACACCTATGAATCTTGATTCCATTTTTGAGAAAATTGTTAATGATGGTTCTTTTCCTACTTTCTTTGAAATTCCCTCTTCCCCTGCTGATGAGGAGTTTCCTACTCCAGTTTCAGTCGAAAATCAAAATAAGTCTATGTCTAGCAATGTGGATACTAGTGTAGTTACTTCCTCCCCAAGTTGGCTGAAAAAGGTAGTAGAGAAAAAGAGAAAAAGAGGAAAAATGTGCCCACCATAACAAAAGAAGTAGACACAGTTGCCATGCTCTTGCAAAGTACTTCGAAGCCTAAGAAATCTAGAAGAATGCTACTTCTGGTCACCAGGTGTTGGAGATTGCTGACCTGATAAAGGACTTGAATGAAGATTATATAACTGAAGCAGATTATAAAATAAGTCACATTGACTTGGGCCCTTCTACCCTTGAGGGAGATTCATATCATGCAAACTTTTCTATGAATGCCTTAATTAAAAGATCTAAGAGAGAAAATAGAATATAAAGCTCCAGTCTCAGATTTTGTCTTTGAGCAAATTCATCCAGTCCATAGTATCGCCTACACCTCAAGAAGCATCCAGCTCAGAGGTCATTGGAATTGATGTGAGTACTGTCTAGCAAATAAAAAAGAATCAGAATTTTGCCAAGGCTATTATTGAGTGGGTTGAAAAATTATCTTGTGATATTTTGTTTTTCTTAACCAAAATGATACAAAGTTATTCCCAAGCGCATAACAAAAGAAAATAATTAGTCAGTAAACTCCAACAAGAAAAGAGCAAAGGAGTACCTATGTGCTTTCAAAGGAAGTTTATGAGTTGATAGCTTTAGATCCTACAACACTCATGAAATAAAACTTGGCTAATGATCCTCGCGAAATTGACCCATCCTGGGCTGACTCATTAGACTAGAAGCTAAGTATGTATAATAATCTTATTAAACAAATTAATAAGGCTTTACAAGATTATTTAGATTTAATGATTGGTATTCAAAGGGATTTCTAGACACTGGAAGTGAGTATTTTAGATGAATTTGGAGAAAATCTACGGGACCCTAAAGAAATCAACAAAGAAGTCAAAGAGATGCTTTATAATGAACTCGCCGATCCTGAGGTTGTTTCTGGAGAATCACTGGGTAAAATGGGCTTGATATAGGTCTATCTTAATGGTTTTAGAAACAAAGATGAAATGATTCAGGAAACTATGGCAAGGATAATCAAGACTTTGGCTAAATTCAGAACTAGACTGTAGATCACTACCACTCTGGGAAGCAAAGGCATCATGCTGTTATAACTAAGTATCGAGAGTATAAGCTGAAGATAAAGATGCGAGAGAAGATGGCAGAAGATCAAGCCGTGGAAATCATTGAAGATTTGAAAGAAGACGTTGGGGTGGCAAACTAATTTATTGTTGTTTTATGCTTTTCTTAATATTTGGCTCAAAAACTTATGTTTAAAACTTTATTATTTTATAATGGTTGTCTTCAAGAAACCATTCCTCTACAAGACAGTTACAATATGGACTCTATAAATATGGATAAGGGGGTGTAGTATAGCTCTCTCTCTCTCTTTTGTGGGCAAACTTTGCTTTTCTCATAAAAGTTAAGAACTCTGTTATACTTTTATTTTTTAGTTATTTCAATATAGAAAGATCATATGGTATAGTTTAAGCAAGCATAAACTTTGTGTTATGGTGGTTGAATGTTGTTCATCTTTTGTTGAATATAGTGCCAATGATTTCTTTATCTGTATTGGAATACTGAATGCTTTATTATGCTTCATTGCTATGAGATGTTTGTCTTTGAATAGATATTTCATGGTGATGGATTTATAATTCATTTTCAGCATTGTGGTTAATTTGAAGTCTTTGAAATTCTTTAATTTTCAATTATTGATGAAGTATGGTTTGCCTTTCAAAGCTTTCTGGTTAAAAGCATTTCCTTTCTAGCTTTCTGGTTAAAAACAATATATATATATATATATATTTGAAGGTAGCTGCCACCTTGTTAAATAAGCAAAGAACCTATTATTAGATATTATAATAACTGGTTCAACTGTGGATACAATTGTCACTTTGTGGGTGTAAGAAAATAGAGTTAGGTGACAAATCTATATACCAACAGATTTTTGGTGACTCTACTGGGGATACTTTTGTGAGATATATGTTGTGAGTTGCTTTAATGGTTCTTCAGAGATGTAACACTCCTATCCTTCAGCCCAACATAGATTGGCTTATAGGTGATTAGGAGGTTATCGTTATTGGCTTAAGATTGCTTGTCTGGCAACACAGAAGAACTAACTTGCAATATAACCAAGTTAACGAAGTATTAGAAGAAGAAGAAGAAGAAATTGGTGAAATTATAAGAGATAACGCCATGTGTTTTGGAAACGCTCAAGAAATTGTCTTTATTGAAGCTATAGTACCTGTGCCGCGAAGAGAAAGAGTCTTTCCTGTCCAAGCACTTCCCAATAATAGGCGTAGAAACCAAGCGGCTAACCAAGGGCAACTCTGCAAATTAAATTTTTCATTGTTCAAATCTGGCTTCCAAGAGATATACTAGGGGAGATAGAAAGAAAGGAATTTTTTATGAAGATTTTGCATTATTAGAATCTGTTAACTTCTCTCCTTTCCCAACTAGCTCAAAGGTTAGTTCCGTTAGTAGACCTTCACCCCTCCTCCCAGTCAAAATCCTCCAAATACTTTGGCTACATCTTGTCAGGCTCTCCTTTTACATGGAGTTACCCTTCCTTTACAAGTAAACTTCCCTGTTTATAATCCTCTTGTCATGGCTCAGCCTCCACCTATTCCATGGGAAGCCACATTGGTCCACTCAACCTAGGAGCCCAACTGCATGATTTACATAAGGGTTCAGGGAAAATCATACCTAAGTTTAGAGGAGATGGAAAAGTAACTCTAGAAGAACACATGCAAGCCTTTTTTGTTGCCTCTTCCATTCTTGCTGTACAACATGAAGACGTTGTTGTAAGGCTATTTGTGGAATCTCTGACTGATGCCACCACTGATTGGCTTTATCATCTACCAAATGGCTCTATTAATAACTGGGATACTCTAAAAACAAAGTTTGAGAACAGATTCAAATCTGCTGAGAATGAACAAGTTCTTGTCACTCAATTGGCCACAATGAAGAAAGAGATACATGAGCCAATGAGGGAATTTGTTGCAAAATTTAATAAATTGTACAATAGAATACCTGAGAATATGAGGCCTAGAGATGAATTGTTAAAATGTTTCTTTATTAATACTCTTCCCCCAGATGTCAGTTTTACCATTAAAAGAGAAGGGGCAGCTGATGTAAATGTAGCTCAAGAAAGGGCCATATCAATAGAAGATGATTTGATCATAGCAATGAAATGGAAGGAGTTGCAGACTGGCAAACCCTCTACTATAAATTCTACTAACCCAGTTATACAAAGGCTAGCCAATGATGTAATCACCTTGAAAAGGCAAATGCCAAAGGGACAATTCAGTAACCATACCAAGATGTATCAAGAAAGGTTTATGGCGCTCAAGGTGGCTATAACAAAACTTTGCCTTTAACTGGACCCGCACAGAGGTTAGCTATTGAAAATGGTCCTTCTACCAGTAAAAGTAATATGATATGTAATTTCCATTTGACTTCAAATCATGATGGGTCCACTTGCCCCGAAATGGTCTGATTTATGCAAATGCTCTCTACCAATGAACATGCTGAAGTGCCATATGTAGAAGAGCCTGGCTCATCTCATGATGCAAATGTAAAATTTTTTGAGTATGAGTTGGATGCCGAAGCAGGAGAAGATGTTTATATAGAAATTGACCCTAATTGTGTAGTCTTTACAAGAGGACAACAGGCTCAAAGAAATCCAGAACCTAAAGGTCAAGCTGGCGGTTTGCCTTCGACTCCAAAATATATTTTGTCAAGACAAACCACTTCTAGTTCTAAGAAGTTCAAAAATGCTGTGCCCAAGAACGCATTTGCTGAGGTACCATCTATTTCTTCTTCTGATGCGCTTGTTACTAGTTCATTTGATATTATTGAGTCATGCAAAAATATAAAGATTTAGATCTCCCAAGCTAAATACCTTAGACTTAATCCTTCTGAACTAGACCGGCTAGTAAAATATATCAAACAAAAACCTTCTCCTTCTCACAGTAATGCTCAAGTATTTGGTGAAAATAGGATACAGGCTGAAGAACAAGTTTGCTCAAATTCCCACGAGAAAGGTTCAAGTCATCAAAATCCTTTTGCCAAACTGAGCCCTTCTATGTGTCTTTATATATAGCTAGTTTTAGACTGAGCAATTATGTTATTGACTCTGGAGCTTCTGATAATGTAATGCCTGCTCAAGTGGCTAGAGCTTTAGGGTTATCTTATACTCCCTCTCATGGCAAATGCTTTTCTATGGATGGTTCGCAAGTCCCTATTCTTGGGCAAATCAAGGATGCTCAAGTTGCCCTCGCTGCTTTCCCTAAGAAGAGATTGAAATTGGCCATTCTTGTTGCTGATATCCCAGTCAGCTATGGAATTCTTTTAAGTAGAAGTTTTTGTAGAGACCTAGGTGGTGAAATACAGATGGATTGGTCTCATGCCCTCATTCCCTTAGATGGAAAGAAAATTTGCCTTAATCCAGAGTCCAAAGCCAAGTTCATAGTATTGAAGTTTGGAGATCCAAGGGCATACATTCTATTCGTAGAAACTGGACTAGGTACCTATATGTGTACCTCTTCAGAAGAGGAATGTTCAAGTCTAGTTAGCCCTGATCTGGTTAATGAACTATGGACACTGGAGTTTGATGGAAATTGTTCTAGTGCGGGTTTTGGTGCAGGGGTTGTTTTGATTTCACCTGATGGATACACATTCCCTTTCGCTTACAAATTGGAGTTTGAGAATACCGGTAATACTACAGAATATGAGGCTTTATTGCTTGGTTTAGTCTTAGCCAAAGAAAAGGGAATAAAACAATTAAAAACCATAGGGGATGCATAACTGATTGTGAAACAAGTTAGAAAATTATATACTGTGAAAAATAACAGATTGAGGCATTACAGAAATAGAGTATGGGATTGTATTGAGGACTTTGATGCCTTTTCCATAGAAGCAATGCCTAAGGAACTTAATACAAGAGCCAATTAAATGGCAGTTTCAGCATCTTTGTTATTATCTCATCCAGATTTCAAGGATAAGCCCTACAGAATTGAAGTGTTCTATCACCCTAATGTCCCTGACAATGTAAACCACTGGCAAGTGTTTAATAATGATAAACAAATCAGTTCATTTCTAGAAAAAGTTGAAGCATTTGCAAATATTTTCGTTGAAGGCAGTGATGATAAAAGTAATGATATTTTGGAGGGTGAGGTTAATATTCATAATGGTGAAGAATTTGAGGTTATCCAATTGAAAGGCAACAAGATTCCTAAAGGTCTGGTTTCTCTTGAAGATTTGTTTAATAGACATTATCAGTATCTAAAAAAGAAGAGTAAAGTTTCCATTGAGTCATCTACTAATTTTGATCATGTTAATATTGGTACGAAAGAATATCCAAAAGTTGTTTGTATAGGGAAATGTTCTTCTCCTCAAGAGAGGGGAAGATTGATTTCCTTGCTGATTCGCTACAAATATGTGTTTGCATGGTGCTATGCCGATTTGAAGAAATTCAGAAATGGGGAGTTGCAACACAAAATTCCTTTGAAACCTGGTTCCACACCTTACAGGCAAAAACAACGAACATATAATCCTAAAGTAGCAGAAGCCATTTTTAATTAAATAGACAAAATGTTGAAGGCAAAGATTATTTATCTCATCCATCACTCCACATGGGTGGCCAATATAGTTCCGGTTAGGAAGAAAAATAGTGAAATAAGGATCTGCGTTGACTTTCATAACTTGAATTAGGCTTCACTAAAGGACAACTACCCTCTACGTGTTATGGATCACATACTGCAGACAGTTGTTGGATCTGAGATGATGTCTATGTTGGATGGATTTTCGGGTTACAACCAAGTTGAAGTGGCTCCAGAAGATCAACATAAGACAACTTTCACTACTCCCATTGGAGTTTTTGCATACAATAGAATGCCCTTTGGTTTAATAAACGCAGGTGCAACTTTCCAGAGAGCTATGGATCTATCATTTGGAGACTTGAAAAACAAAATTATTGTGGTTTATTTAGATGACCTGATAGTTTTCTCTAGAAAAAGGGATGGCCATTTGCATGATTTGGAAGTAGTACTACAACATTGTCGGGAACAGGGAATTTCTCTAAACCCTAAAAAATCTATCTTTGCAATAATCGAGGGGAAGATTTTGGGACACATTGTTTCAAAGGACGGGATTAGAGTTGATCTAGAAAGAGTGAAAGCTATCATGTAATTGGGATTACCTACAAATAAGGATGGTACTAAATCTTTCTTTGGTCAAGTAAACTTTCTGAGAAGATTTGTACCTGAGTTCACTGAGTTAACCAAACCTATCGCGGACATGATGAAGAATCACCCTATTTTTAAATGGAGCGGCGAAGGAAAACATGCTTTTGAAGATATTAAAGTTGCTATTGCTAATGCACCCACATTGATACGTCCCAATTTCACAAAGGACTTCATAATATATTTCTATGCATCAGAACATACCTTATCAGCTATCTTAATGTAGAAAAATGAACAAAGTATTGAGGCCCCTATTTCTTTCATGAGCACTCCCCTCAATAAATATGAACTGAAGTATTCCCCATTGGAAAAACATGCATTTGCTATTGTTAAGGCTCTAAAAAGTTTCAGATTTTATATTTTGCACTCCCATAATGTTGTTTTTGTCCCAAAAACTATTGTCAAAAGTATCCTCGCTCAGCAAGAAATTGGATGTAGCAAGCGAGGAGTATGGATAGAAAAGGTACAGGAATATGATGTAGAAATTAGACCTACCAATCTAGTTAGAGGAAAAGGGTTGTGCAAAATGATTGTCGAGAATAAAGTTACTGAGGAAGAGCAATTGCCTTTGGTTCTTTTCACTAGCACTATAGATGAATGGTTCTCAAACATTTCTTATTTCTTAACCTATGGGGGTTGTCCATCACATTTTTCAGCCAAAGAAAAAAGGAATTTAAGGCTTAAGGCGAGTAAGTATGTTCTTTGGGAAGGAAATCTGTACAAAAGAGGTGTGGATGGAACATTTCTTAGGTGTGTTGATGAAGAACAACAAAAGAAACTGTTGAAGGCCTTTCATGACGAAGCTTGTGGTGGACATTTTTCTGCCTCTGTAACAACCTTCAAGATCCTGCGTCAATGCTTTTATTGGTTGGGCATGTTTAAGGATGCTCAAGAATGGGTATCCAAATGTGAAAAATGTTTGAAGTTTACTGGCCGACCTCATCTTGCAGCACTACCTTTGAAGCCTGTGGTGATTGATGAACCTTTCCAGCAGTGGGGATTGGATTTTATTGGCCCTGTTAACCCTAATTTGAGTGCTGGACACACACATATTCTTACTACTACTAACTATTTTACTAAGTGGGTGGAAGCTATTCCAGTGAAACAAACTACATCAGAAGTGGTGTGTAATTTCTTGAAGGAGAACATCATAGTAAGATTCAGCATTCCAAAAAAGATAATCATTGGCAACACTAGCTCTTTTTCATCTTTTGAGATCACTCTTTTCTACTATGAGTATGGTATCAGTTTGAGACATTCATCTGATTATTATCCCCAGGGCAATGGACAAGCTGAGTCTAGCAACAAGAACTTAATTTCTATTGTAAAGAAACTGGTGGATGAAGGACAAAGAAGATGTCATAAGAAGTTGTATGATGCTCTTTGGGCAGCTAGGATCACATAGAAGAGAGCTATAGGTATGTCTCCTTTCCAACTTATATATGGTGTTGATAGTACTATACCTATTTCTTTGGAACTCTCAGCATTGAATCTACAAAAGGCTATAGAAAATGAAGAGTTCCAGTCTATAGTGGAAAAGAGAATCATGTCTCTGAACAAACTAGAAGAAGAGAGGGAAGTGGTTGTGGACAGAATTACTAAACATCAGCAGATGGTCAAGAAAATCTTTGATAAAAGAGCAAAACAGAGAAACTTTGTTGTTGGAGATTCTATACTTCTCTGGGACAAAAGAAGGGAGCCGAAGGGTGCACATAGAAAGTTTGATTCACTGTGGAAAGGACCCTTCATGATTAAACAAGTTATTGGTGACAATTATTTCTTATTGAACTATCCAGACGGTACTCCTTTGCCTCTTGCCTATAATGGGCAAGATTTGAAAATGTTCAACTGGTAGTAATCTTGAGTTTTTCCCTATATCATAGTTTCTTTCTATTTCTGTTTGTTTTTGTGTTGTCTTTCCCTCTATTTGCCCAATGAATAAGGCTTTATGCCATGGTGTTCTAGATTCTTTGCATCTCTTTGGTCCTTGTCCCCATTCAGAGCCAGTTTTTACCCCTCCCTTTTATTTTTATCTTTGTGTATTTTGTTGTTCATTCTCGTGGCTCATCAAATCTCTACCTAAATCCTAAGGATCGTGTTTTCCCCTTTGTTGCCTTGAAAAATCCTTGAAGTCATAGGTATTCAAAATTTCCTAACCAAGTCGCTAGGTTCTCAAGTTCTAGAACTCCTCGACTCTGCGACTTCCTATTCCTTTCACTATGTCTCGCAGCCCGTGTGTTTCTCTTTGCAGTCGCTAAGTCGTCAGTTTTTAGAACTTCGAAATCTTTGACTTAAGGTTCTAAAGTTTTGATTTCTTGCGACTCAGCGATAACTAATCTATGGATTAGATATCAAGGTAATTAATGATCATTTAATATGGCGTATGACATGATCGGTGAATGTCCTTTGGGCAAATTTTGAGAAGTGAGCAAATCTTTAGGTTATTTTCTCAAGGCATGAAATTAGTACCACATCAGCTTGGCATTTAAAAGCATGTCATGGCGCCATAACTACATGATTATTCACATTTCATGGTGGAAATTTTTCTAAGTGTTCTGCTTTTCCTCCTATTTCAAGTTATTATCTCTATAGTGCTCAGTCATTGTTATTGGTATTTAGCAGTTGTAATGAAATTCAAATTTTAGGGAGTCTCCCCTCACTCTGGTATTGAAAATAGGTGGTCTAATGTGAAAGACACAGAGCTTGGGTATATTGACTTAGCAGAATTTTGGTCACGTCTGTAGCAGGAAGATTAGTCGCCCTTCGCAGAGAAGATTTTACAGAGTGGCTTGGCGCAGGTTGTAGGTTTTCCTACTTCTGTGCAGTGCGTAGAATTGGTTATTACATGTGTGGAGAGATATGACCCTAAAACTCTCGAGATCAAAACAAAGGACAGGTTGGTGATTGCGAAGATTGATTATGAGGCCATTTCTTGAGCGTTGAGGATTCCAAGAAGAGAGAATTTTGAAGATATTTTGTAGCTCTTAGCACGGAGTTCTTTAAAGAAAATGAGGACTGGTGCAAAAATTCCATTACATGAAACTGGCTGAAATAAGAGAAATGAGGTAAGTCACAACTACCCTCTACGCTTAAAAGAGCTCACTTTAAAGATGAAATTTCAGACATTATTACCCTGCTGCACTGGGTGGTTGGTAGTGAAAATGCAAGCTCTTTTGAATTTTGGATGTGTTGATTAGGCATAAATGATAAGTTATCACCTAAATGAGCAATTGGTTAGATTTCATGAGACTTCTGCTTTCCATATGTGTTCATATTTGATATACATTCTAGCTAGTCAAGCGGTTATCTGGGCTAGGTTGATGCCACATGGGTCTTTAACCCCAGATACACCTGTGTATACCTATTTTCCCCAGTTCATGAAGGATGTTGGAATGAAGCATTACTGCCAGGTTAATGATGCCTTTTTGATGTTTTTGGTGAGAAAATTAAATGGTAATCATGAACTGAGGATTTCTCTTGATGCTGCTTCTCTGGTTATGCAATTTGGAAGTTTTTATATTTAATTTGATAGATTCACCTACCTGAGATTGGGAGGTTATGAGTTGGCTCCAACCAAGTTGCCCCAGTATCCTAGTGATTACATTATCTTCTTAGAGGTTTGTAGGCAAATGGCTGCTGTCAATATTAAATATTAGATTATGAGAAAAAGGGGATATACATTTCTGTTATCTCTATCTTGCTTATTCTTGTAAAACTAGGGACCCTGTTAAGGCAGCCGAGCATGTGTTGGGGGAATTTAACTTTCACTCTTTGTCACTGAGACCAAACTTTGATAGAAAGAATTATGTGAAGCAGAACTTCCATGGCTCTGGCTCGTATGAGCATCACTCTAGCTTGGAAGACTTCTAGGAAGATTGTGTGGATGATCGCGAAGTTTAGAGAAGGAACTGCATGAGACTTACTCTAAGTCAGATTCAAGCTTTTGGTTTATCCATTTATATTCCAGAAAAAGTTGAGGAAGATTCTGAAGTACTTGATGTGGAATACCAAACCCTGCTTTCAAAACCCCTTCCCTGAATCAATTGGTCTGAGAAGGAGGTTGTGGATCTAAGAGTTCATTCTGCTGCAGTGCTTAAAAGAACAGAGGATTGGCTGGCCAGGAGATGGCGTGGACACGCTGGTTCACCTCATGAGCAGAGAAGTTCAAGAGCCATTGGGCAAAAGATCGTGCAAGGTTTTACTGCTCAAAGTTCTTCAAGAAGGTATGAAGCATCACAATCTCTTTCAAGTTCACAATCAGGAGGTGATGGTGAGAAGCCTGATGATGCTCTCAAATTGAAGTCAACCTATGAGTCAGATAGTCTCCCCTTATCTGCAGTAGGAAAGAAAAATGTTCAAGCTAAAGCAGCAGCTGTGAATCCTGATTCCATTTTTGAGCAAATTGTTAATGATGGTTCTTTTCCTACTTTCTTTGAAATTCCCTCTTCCCCTACTGATGAGGAGGTTCCTGCTCTAGTTTTAGTCAAAAATCAAAATAAGTCTATGTCTAGCAATGTGGATACCAGTGTAGTTACTTCCTCCCCAAGTTGGCTAAAAAAGGTAGTAGAGAAAAAGAGAAAAAGAGGAAAAATGTGCCCACCATAACAAAAGAAGTAGACACAGTTGCCATGCTCTTGCAAAGTACTTCGAAGCTTAAGAAAGCTAGAAGAATACATAGAATGGTAAATGATGCTACTTCTGGTCACCAGGTGTTGGAGATTGCTGACCCGATAAAGGACTTGAATGAAGATGATATAACTGAAGCGGATTACAAAATAAGTCACATTGACTTGAGCCCTTCTACCCTTGAGGGAGATTCATGCCATGCAAACTTTTATGTGAATGCCTTAATTAAAAGAGCTAAGGAAGAGAGAAAATAGAATATAAAGCTCCAGTCTCAGATTTTGTCTTTGAGCAAATTCATCCAGTCCATAGTATCACCTACACCTCAAGAAGCATCCAGTTCAAAGGTCATTGGAATTGATGCGAGTACTATCCAGCAAATAAAAAAGAATCAGAATTTTGCCAAGGCTATTACTGAGTGGGTTGAAAAAGTATCTTGTGATATTTTGTTTTTCTTAACCAAAATGATACAAAGTTATTCCCAGGTGCATAACAAAAGAAAAGAATTAGTCAGTGAACTCCAACAAGAAAAGAGCAAGGGAGTACCTATGTGCTTTCAAAGGAAGTTTCTGAGTTGATAGCTTTAGATCCTACAACACTCATGGAAGAAAACTTGGCTAATGATCCTTGTGAAATTGACCCATCCTGGGCTTACTCATGAGATTGGAAGCTGAGTATGTATAGTAATATTATTGAGCAAATTAATAAGGCCTTATAGGATTATTTAAATTTAATGATTGGTATTCCAAGGGATTGCCAGACATTGGAAGTGAGTATTTTGGATGAATTTGGAGAAAATCTACGAGACCCTAAAGAAATCAACAAAGAAGTCAAAGAGATGCTTTATAATGAACTTGTCGATCCTGAGGTTGTTTCTGGAGAATCACTGGGTAAAATGGGCTTGATACAGGTCTATCTTAATGGTTTTAGAAATAGAGATGAAATGATTCAAGAAACTATGGCAGGGATAATCAAGACTTTGGCTAAATTCAGAACTAGACTACAGATCACTACCACTCTGAGAAGCAAAGGCATCACTACTGTTATAACTAAGTATTGAGAGTATAAGCTGAAGATAAAGATGCGAGAGAAGATGACAGAAGATCAAGCCGTTGGAAGCATTGAAGATCTGAAAGAAGACGTTGGGGCGGTGAACTAATTTATTGTTGTTTTATGCTTTTCTTAATATTTGGCTCAAAAACTTATGTTTAAAACTTTATTATTTTATAAAAGTTGTCTTCAAGAAACTTTTCCTCTACAAGATAGTTACAATATGGACTCTATAAATATGGATAAGGGGGCGTATTATAGCTCTCTCTTTTTTGGGCAAACTTTGCTTTTCTCATAAAAGTTAGAAATTCTGTTATACTTTTATTTTTCAGTTATTTCAATATAGAAAGATCATATGGTGCAGTTCGAGCAGGCATAAACTTTGTGTTATGGTGGTTGAATGTTGTTCATCTTTTGTTGAATATAGTGCCAGTGATTTCTTTATTTGTATTGGAATACCGGATGCTTTATTCTGCTTCATTGCTATGAGATGTTTGTCTTTGAATATATATTTCATGGTGATGGATTTATAATTCATTTTCAGCATTGTGGTTAATTCGAAGTCTTTGAACTTCTTTAATTTTCAATTATTAATGAAGTATGGTTTGCCTTTTAAAGCTTTTTGGTTAAAAGCATTTCCTTTCTAGCTTTCTGGTTAAAAGCAATAAGAATAAATATATATATTCATTGAATATTTTTGAAGGTAGTTGCCACCTTGTTAAACAAGTAGAGAACCTATTATTAGATATTATAATAACTGGTTCAACTGTGGATACAATTGTCACTTTGTGGGTGTAAGAAAATAGAGTTAGGTGACAAATCTGTATACCAACACTTATAACGTTTCACATGGAGAATTAGGAAAATAGGAGACACATGCACTAATGCTATGAAGGTACTAGATGTCACATGAAAATAGAGCACAAGAAAATGCTAAGATGGGCAAAAGTGCCTTCAACATGCCCATGACAAGCCAGGGACTGTCATCATCAATTAAATAAAACTTTCAAATTGTAGTAGTATTCATGTCATACGCGACCATAAGGGATCAAATGATCCAATAGGTCAGTGAAATCGGTGAAAATCTAACGGCTCAGAAAGCATCACCTACATTGAGATGCATGAGTGTTAACTATGCTTAGTTTAATTCCAATAACGACGTGCATACACATGATTTATTGGCTATCAATTTAATATAATTTTTTTTAATATTGTTAATCATTTACAAATATTCTGCTCAATTGAGCATTAACATGAGATTAATACAAGATCTTGCAAGCACAACCATGAGACTAATACAAGTTCCTTTCGAGCAACCACACTAGAATCCATTATGGAAGATCAAGAGTCACAACTTAGAAATCCACTTATTTTAGAAACCACCTCCACACTAGAAACCAATAATGGAAGACCAAAAGTCACAAATTAGAAATCCATGTCCCTTTGGGATTTGAATTTGGGCCTCCACAATGAGAACTCAATGCTTCAACCAATTAAACTCAACCCCTTGAACACTTAGTAAGAATTTGAATATATTATGGTAGACTAATTGGTTGAAATCTACATATCCTATTGAGATTACATCATGAACACCTCATAATTTAGGTTACAGACTTGTGAAAACTAGTGAACTTGATTTGAATAAATGACTCTGCCCCATGGATATATTATTGTTTAGATTCTAGATGTGAGTACATTCATATATTAAAACTTTCTGAGGGCTTTAGATTTTGGGTATACATGAGTTTGCAGACAATGATATAAAACTCTAGATTTAATTTAATCAGTTAGGTAATGCCCTTGCTTTGTACTTCTTGTTTTAGTTGGAATAAATTTTTACGCTCTTTTAGTTAAAAAAAAATAAAGAGTCTCGGCTCCATTGTCAATATTTTCTTTGAAGTTTGGATGTGAATGTGCATACAAATGCAAACACATTGATGATTTTAGATTTGGTGGCATGTCTGATACAACAACTTGATAGACTCAATACTAACTATGGATTTGTCTTCATCACTAAAGCACATTTGAAAGAAAACCTTGGGTCTACAATTCTAATTCCACTTTTGCACCTAGATTTATTTGGTTTGCTCAACCAATATGCAAATAAAAAACTCAAGTCCAGGAGATTTTCATTGTTTTGTAAGCAAATATACAACCTAATTTCTCCAAAATTCACTAGAACGGTTAACTAAATTTTATTTGTCCTTTCAGCTCTAATGATATACTTTGGTTTTCATGGCTAGACATGGCAAGTTGAACAAAACATAGTCCATGATCAATTAAAATCTAGATTTCAAATTGATTTTTTAAAAGACACTCAACATTGATGGACATAAATTGAGCAATCTAAGTAAAAATCATAAAGCAATTTAGGTCTGGACGTTCAAGAATTTTGAATATTAAATCTCCCTAAAAACATGTTGTGTAAGGCCTAGAGGCATATCTTGTCATTTGATTATGATTTTGATACTTATATTGTATTTATCCATGATGTTTTGTATTGTCATTGAGATGTTGACTGTTATTTTGGATGCATATGTTATTATTTTTATGTTTGAATTCTAGCATTGTTTTAACTTCACTATTTTCAATTTATATGTGATTATAATTATATTATTTGGTTCAACATTATTGATTTCACATCTTTGATATCTAGATCGTGCTAGTCATAGATGATTCTTAGTTAAATATAATTATTTGATATCATTTTGCAGATCATATCATATTGGTTGTTATATGTGATGCCTCGACTATCCTTGTATTGTGCAGATATGCCTAAGGTTTTAACTAAGTGTGTAGGCATATGTTAACCAATAGTGATTAATCTGGATATGGCTGACTTGGGTAAATGTGTATGCTTGAATTCCTCATCTCACTCGATTCGAGTTGCAAGATGATCCCTGTGTAGCCCTATGAATCCTTGATCTGAATTGGTGTCAATTTTAAATTTTTGTTGTTAAAACTCGTAAAACATGTTTGAGTGTTTTATGTAGGTTTCTTAGCTCTTCTTGTGTTTACATTTAATTAATCTTTGAATTGGCTGTTAGTGTTTGTGAAACAATTAATATGTTAAGTGGAAAATACTTTGATAGATTTTAATTATATTTGCCTTATTGAATAAAGGTGCTATACAATTTAAATATTATTTACTAAAAGAGGGGTAAAAATTTATTCAAATTAAAACAAAAGAAGTACAAAGCAAGGGCATTACACAACCCTATCAATCTCCACTAAGTGGTCCAACTTTTGAGACAAATCTGGGGGTAATTGACCCCTACCCACAATGTTCTAATTTTGCATTCGATCAGAGACCCATTTGGCCAAACAATCCGCTACTCCATTCCATTCTCTAGGAATGTGACAGAAAGTAATAGATTCCAAAGAAGCACACAAATTAAGAATCTATTTAATAATCAAAGCTAAATGCCAACTGACATCTTCTACTTGTTGCCTATTCAACAAAGTCACCACCACTTGAGAATCAGATTCACAAATGATCCTTCTCCACCCAAGATTGCAACCATGCTCTACTGCATATAAAATGGCAAGAGCCTCCATCAAATTGTTAGAATGCAGACCCTTATAAACAGAAAAGATAACATGGCTTAATTGGAAATGTTATGGATTAGTTATTTGAAATGAAAATATCAAATGTACAAAAATATCTATTTTTGAAATACCTTGTTTGAATGTGAAAAGAGCAAAATGTCATTTTGGGGTTTTATGGATTTTTGGTTAAAAGGAAAAGAAAAGGCATTGTGAAACCACTTGTTTTTTTTTGCTTATTCACTCTCTACTCTCTTGCATGATTTGACTTCTTCATTTTCAAATGATTTTCTTGGAAACTTTTTTGTGCTTAGAACTAAGATGATTGCTACAGATTGTTTGTGCATTGCTTTTAAAGAGATAATCCCATTGTTGAAAGCTTGCTAGATTGAAGGTATTTTCCCTTTTAATATCTATGTATTAGTTAGAAATTTTGTGTTTGAAAATTGAAGAAAATCTTAGGTTAGTTAATGGAGGAAATGAGAATTTGCACGGTTCTTGAAATTTCTTGAAAACATGATTTTCAAAATTTAGACCTAGTTTATGCATTGTATTTTGTGGGATGAATTATTCTCCCATGGAAATGTCTTTGTATTTTATTTGAATGTGTATTGTGATTTGTGCCTTATTTTCTATGCCAAGGTTGTTTTGAGTTTTTTAGTCCTTTGTGGTTATAGGAGTGAGAAATCTAGACTAGAATGGAGTGGACTCTCAACACCCATCCACTTGAAATGAAACTAAAGGATGTGGAAAGTAAGAGGGTAAATTGTAGCAACTAAAATTGAATGGGTTTAGACATGAAATATACATTCAAAAGATTAATCCACAACTTTAGTTATGTATTCCATTATGGATATGTTGAGTGATTATGTAGGACATTAACCCAATCCATAGAGGTCAATGCAAATGTTGTTGAAAATCTCTCATAGTGGATTAGGCACACCTCTTAACTCTATAAGGTTTTGAAACTATTATGTTGACACTCCATCATCTAAAGTCTATGATACTCCTTCCTTCCTCCTTGTTTATGAAAAACTTGTAAATTTAATCTACTCAAGATATATTGAAGCAAATTAACTTCATTCCATTTAGTAATGCTTTAACTAAACCAAATCAACAATCTAGTGTCATTAAAACAAACTCAGTTGAAAATGCTATTTTGATATTTTATATTTATGGAAAACTAAAGGCAATGTAAAATCTAATAAAATAATTATTATCAGAGAGCAAAAATGACAATGATCAATACAAATGAAAATCTAGAATTGTTAAATAGTAAATTTAGATAATAGATTTAATGAGGATAAAATCATGCTTATCGGACTTTGGCATAATTGCATTGTCATCCATAGTTAACAAAGAAATAATAGAAAAAGATAAAACCTATAACTCCTACACATAGAGAAAACAAGAACAAACAATACAAAATACATAAAATAAACAACAAACTACAAAATATTAGAACATGTGATCTTAATTGAATTTATTTAAATCAAATGCTAAAATGACACAATTTTTTTTTTAAGAGTATGAAACCTCCATGTGAGAAGATCATTTCAAAGGCAATAGTAGCTAAACAGAGAGAATTGGAGTGACTGCTAGGGAGCTTGCCAAAATGGTCAAGCCCTCATTTTGGTCTTTTGACCTCCATGGGTATTCAAATAGAAAATAGATTGAAGTTGAGTGTGTGCTCCTATCCTACACGTGTCTATAATTAAGAGCATCACTTGATAACACAAAACATGACAATAGCAATAATTGTATCTATCACTATCCTAGTGTATATGGAAATCAAAATGGGAGATGAAATAAAATTTCTAGAAATCCCAAGAAAGATTTAAAGGAGTATCAAAGTAATATGGATAGGAGGGTGATCCCATTTTTTTGGCCTAAGTGGTACACTCAAAATTAGTATTTTTTTGCATTTTTCAATATGTGTCAATTATATTAAACAAACAATCAAGAATTTAAGGATGATATAAATTAATGAGTTGTGGTATTTTCTATGTAGACACTAGTTGTATTTTTTATTTTTTTTAAAAAAGGATTATTTCTATCATTTTTATTTTTTAGTCAATTTTTATTTTTCTACTATTTTTTATTGAGTGACATTTTTCCAATCTCATAACTTTCACCACAAATAAAAACTTTCTACAATTTCTTAGAATTAAATTATTAACTCCAATATCTAGTGTACATATATTTTTTGGTAATTTTTAGTAAATGTTTTATTTATTATTAACTTTTGAATTAGTACTAACAAAAATCTTAGACCTATAATTTTTGTAACACATTTCTCTTAGCATATATATATATAAATTAAAATTTTCTTTTTCATTGAAACAAGAACATCAATGTGGAGTGCAGAGACATTTTTAACAATATTTATTCTTTTTCCTAGTGTCTTGAATAAAGGTCATTATTTTTTCATAATCTACCTGCATTCATTATAAAATAAAAAAATATAATGTTAAAAACATAATACATATTGTAATTTTTAGAAATCTAACACTAAGGGCTACCTAGTTACAAAATGACATTTTCAAATGACTTCATTTGATCCTCCAAAAGGTCAAAGAAAAATTACCTTTTTATTAGCATTTTGATAGGTGCAGATGAGACCGTGTCAGGGGTTTGATTTAAGCCTATGGGATTATATCCAAGGGGGTTTAATCTAACCCCCTTCTATCAAACCCCCTCAAATGGAATTCCTCTAGGCTTAAATCATGTATTTTAAAAAAAAAACATGATTTCAGGTAAAAATTAGGATGTCTCACAAGTAGGACACATTAGATCATGGGATCACATGGGAGATTTTGTATTGAATATGAAAGAAAGTGGAGAGTACAATAAAAACCTCAAGATGATCCAAATACTCACAAATTAGTAAAAATATAGATTTGTAAAACACCAAGAAGATATACCATAGTCATATGAATTGAGAATGAAAAGAAGAGTTGGAAATGCAAGGGGAGCTAGAAATGAATAATAACAATATCACCTTATCATGAAACTTGTGAAGAGAAGAGTTTCAAAATAGGTGAAAAATAGTTTTTCTTGTTCAAGGAAGTGTCTCCTTAAGAAAATCCAACAAGGAAAGATTGGAGAATGACACCAAAGAGCACCTGCAAGTTTCCAAGGATTTGCAAATAGATACCAATAAAATTCAAGTAAAACTGACATAAGAGAGCTTACAACTTGTATATTGAGATAGCAAGAGTGTTGTAGCAAGATCAAAGTAGCATGATAGCAACAAAAACCCTAACCAATCTATTTCATGAGAGTTTCCAAAGAGAATTCTTGACTTTTTTTAAATCCACCATCATCTATTTCTATTCTTAGCAAAGAGGTTAGAGGAATCTTCTTGTCTCATCCCATTTTAATCATTTATTTAGGACATATTTTTGATGGTTAATGAAGTGTGTGAACTTAATATTTTAAATGTTGCATTATGTGTTGCATGATATCATGGTAGTTGATATTTTATTATCTCCGTAGAATATTCTTGATTTGACATGATAGTTGATTGTGCATAATATTTATACTCGTCATATGCAATGGATATCTCATTTAATTTGAGATTATGGTTTTTGATAATAGACCAGCTACCGTTTGTTTCAAGATATGAGGTAGATGTAGGATAACATTTCCCCCTGTTACATGTTGAGGGAGAGTATCATCCGAGGGAGGATGGTAGATGGTGATATCATGGTAGTTGAATTGAGATAACCGAGAACACCCCCCCCCCCACACACACACACACACACTTACACAAGTTTGTAGTTGACCAAATTTGATGATGCATATGTAGGCATATAGAGGTATATTTGAATGTTGTCAAAGTCGGTATTTGTAGTCTTTTCTATCTTTGTACAATTGGAAATTTGTGAAAAATAGTTTTAAGTTTAAAGTGAGTTGAAATACTTTATTTTGTAATTTTAATATTTGGAATCAATTAGTATTCCTATAACATTACTTAGTATTGTATTTAATTACCTACTATACTAAGGGATACAAATATTTATATTTATTATACATATGCACTAGCATTATTCTCACCAATCCACTCATTTTCTAACTTTTACTTGATTTTATTATCAACCTATTATTAGCATCAAAATATGCTTAACCCTATTTTGGGAGGAAGAGGAGTGGCATAGAGGGTATTATGCCAATTAATACTCTATTTTCAATGAGGCATGGGAATGGAAGTAGAGTGGCTATTGTGTGAAATTAAAGAAAGAGGGAAGGCGTTTTAAAAGATATCATTATCTTCCTAGCCATGACATTAGGCAAAGTATAGTGTGTGTTGGAAAACTAGCTATTGGTATTAGATTTACTGGTTGGTGTGAAGGATTACAATAGCTTGAGTGGAAGTGAACATAGCTAGATGAGAGAAGCATGTTAGTGCTTATATTTTCTAGCCCTAATTTGTGCCCAAAATCCATCAAAGTTTCATGTTTGTGCCTCTATTTGCCTTAGCCGATTTTTTCCCATCGTTAATATCCAATTTGAGATAATTTAAAATGGCCCCCCATCCTTAGAAAATCATCTAAAAAAATCCTCTAAGTGTCTGTGGAGCCTCGTACTCCAATTCTATTTCAAACCTTGTATCGAGCAGCTTGAGTCTTGTGATGGGCTGTCAATTTTAAAGAATCAGGTTTGCCATGTGGATGCATTTCATATCGCTATAGGATTGTTAGTTCTGATAGGTTCTTCGCATTGCTCCATTGGTCGGTTCTTTCGAGTCGACATGAGGTGGGACCCATGTTTTAAAAGACTCAGCAAAGGAAGGAAGGCCATCAATCTGTTAATTCTTGTGATGTGATTGTGCCACTTGGCATCACCACACATGTTTTAAAGTTGTCAGTTATGACAACTTTAAAATGATGCGCTATTGGTTCAAGTGGTGCTGAGACATTCTCAGCCAGCCCCTCTCATGTTTGGTCGAAGATCCAATGCTCGACACTTCTCTGTTCCACATGTCTTAATGGCGTAATGAGTTGTAATGGCAAGTCTAAAACACCTTTTTAGTTTCACCATTGGTTGAGGTGAGTGAGTCACAGTAGATGCGATATGATATATTGAAGAGAAAGGAATGCATGGGGGGCTTCCTTCAGTTCCACATGTCAACACCATGTTGCTAATTTTTGTTAGTGTAATTAAATCTTTAATTACACTTTATTAAGTTTACTTAGGGCTTGTTTTTAGTCTTAGGTTATTCTTAAGTCATATTAGGGTTTTTCTCTAACTTGCAAATATGATAGCACCCACTTTCTCTAAAACCTCGCAATATCAATATAGAAAGCAAGCGCTCAGTTCAATAAAGGAAATATGACAAGAGATTCATTCAATAGGGACATGAAGATTCAAAAGAGATTCTTATTATTGAATATTGCTGTTATTACAAAAATTAACTTTCTAGCCTTAAACAATCGGCCTTGCTCTCGTACAAAGACAAAACACTTCACAATCCAAAATCGGATCTCCCTCCAAACTAATGTTCTATCTTTCTTTCAGACCAACCTTCTCTACTTCCACAAAGATCCTCCTCTAAATCATGTCGTCGACCCTCTATCTCCAGCGGCCTTCTCTTTGACCATCTCCCTCCTCCTTCGAACAGCCGTCGGCCCCAATATGTATCCCCCAACCAAATGGAATCTTTAGAAGAAATTAGAAACATACAATAAATATCCCTTCATGTTGTCGCTGCCAGGATAGGTGGAATACGCCAAGAAGGAGAATAGACCACGATCTCCACCATAGTTATAATGAAGTAATTCATAACCGTCGGCCAGGGATAAAAAGAAACAACAGAAGGAAATGGAAATGCCACAAGAAATGCCACACGGGTCATGAAATCATCAATGCCACAAGGCATGAACATGGAGAATAAGTAAGCTTTTAAGCTACCATTTCTAATAATAGTCGACCAATCAGAAGGAAATAAAAGCTTTCTCCAACTAATTCCCTCCAAAAGATGCACGATGGGTGGCTTTTTAATTCCCTTTCTAAAATCGGAGATAACAATAGCCATGACCTCCTTAAAAATAGGCAGAAATTGATTAGTCGATAGGAAGAAAATAAGCAAAGAGATTCTGACACACCAAAACTGTAGCAAAATACCTGCTTTATTTAAAAGAAAATATTAAAACAAAACCAAAATAAAGAGAGGGATGGATGCCCCTGCATCAAAATATAAAAGCAAGTTTTCACATGTAATTCTTAATCCATTTCATTAATTCATCTTTATTGTGCAAATTATTCCTCTTTGCTTTTTTCTCTTGTGGAAGGTAAATCTTAGGTTTTGTAGGTGATCTTGGTGTTATGAGTTAATTATCAACTCCAACATGGTATCAGAGTGGATCTGCAAGCCCCTTCTCAGATTTGGAGAAAAATTCAAGCAAGAGCCATTTATTGGGTGTATTTTTGTGTAAAACGGGGTATTCCATTGGATTCAAAGTAGCTGGAAAAGGAAGATTTGCCTTTTGTTTGGCTGAATTTGGTCTCGAGAGGCTAGATCTGTGAAGGTTTTAGCGAGTGTTTTTTTGAGGGATCCAACCTGAGAGCTTTTGGAGCAGTTTCACGAAATCAGGCATAACTTTCTCATCCGAACTCTGTTTTTCGAAAACAAGATATTTCTAGAAAGAGGACTCAAAAAACCTATCTAGATATCTCTTAGTTTTTACAGAAATGGCATGTATTTTGAGAAAAATAGATCGCAATCCACGTCTCTATTTTTAGCACTACTTGCTTTTTTAGTTTTTTTTGGAGTAGTTTTGCAAAATCAGGCATAACTTTCTCATACAAACTCTATTTTTCAAAATTGAGATATTTCTAGAAAGAGGACTTAGAAACCCTATCTGGGTATCTCTTAGTTTTTGTAGAAATGACACGGATTTTGAGAAAAATAGATCGCAATCTGCGTCTCTATTTTTAGCTCCTGCTTGCTTTTTTTTGGCCCTTCAAAATCTAAAGGAGCAATTTTGGTAAATTGGGCATATATTGAGAATACGGAGTCAGATTTTACAAATAGGCGTTGGAAAGTTGGTTCCGAGAACAATCCATTGGTGCAGGTATTGTTTCCAGATTTTTCTGTTGGTGACAATTATTTTTGTTTGAAGTCAAGGCATATTTTTTAGCTTTTGAGCTCCGTTCTTGCACCCAGAATCTTCATTTTTTGAAAATGAATAGGCGTTGGAAAGGTATTAGTGAGCTCTACACAGCCACATATATAATTTTTTCAGATTCAACCCTGGGTATCTTTTAATTAGTTTGTCAATTTTATGGCTTCTGTTGGATATCCTGGACATGCTGCCTCTTGGAAAGGTTTTGTTTTCTTTGATAGGCTTCTGTTATCAGCATAAATCTATTTGCATGTTTTGATCTGTAATCATCTAAGGAGATGGGATTCTACCATCAGCATAAATCTAATTGCAGATATTGTGGAAGTAATCAATATGAGAAAGAGATGTGTCCTCATTTCTCACATCATCTTTTTGAAATGCTTGCTTCGATTGCTTCTCCTCCTGATGAGATCATTGCTCCACCATCACCTACTATTACTTTAGAGTTTAGTGTTGCATCATCATTGGCTTCTAGTGATTCTGGTGCAGGAGCACCTAGTCCCCTAAGGCCAACTATGACAAATGTAATATAATTGGGGTCAAATGTCTTTTTCTATGTGTGGAATCTCATTTTTGATGTAATAAGGTCTATAAAAGACCATTTGTAGGTCTTAGAGTCCTCTAGGTGGGTCAAGTAGTTAAGTATTGTTAAGTTGTCATAATATGGCTTATGCAACTACATTATTTTTTGTCAATTTTAAAGTAAGACCCATGGTTATATCCTCCAAAATGTGGTTGGAATAGTTGAAAAATAGTTGATAAATGATGTAACAAGTCCCCAATCAAACACACAAGTGAGGAGGACAAGTTTTGATGAAGAAACAATAACAATTTTTTTTATTTTCTGCTGGAAAAAACATTTTTCTCTGCATTTGCTCTATTGCAGACCGTACTACTCACCTGTACGGTACTTTCAAGACTTGAAACCTATTGGATATGTTAGGTAATTGAATTAGCTTTCTTTTGAATCTACTTGGAAGGAATTTCATGAAGTTTAGAAGGAGATATCATTAAACTTCTGAAACTGCCTGTATAAGGCTAGTGAGGGTTCTGTTTTGAGTTTTAAATGATGTTTTTGTCATTCCACCTACTGTCATGACTTGTATCTTGGTGGAATGACTTGTCTTATGATAGATTCAATGTCTTTATGGTTTTGAAGGCTAAGAATCAAAGGGGGTGAGTTGTGGGTGAAGTCCTAGGGCAGAAAATTGTGTTTTTCCCATGTGAAAAGGAGGTGTTGAGACAATGATTTGAAAAAATGTTGAAGGAATGGATTATGTAATGGTTGTTTGACCTTGTGGAGGGTATTTGAAGTCTGTTGGATGTTGTGGCTGGGTTAGATACGTCTGGGAAATAGTAGTTTCAATAAACCCTGGAAATTGCATGAAAAGTGAGGGTTTCTTTATTTGCTATCTAAATGATCATGCCACTTGAATGTGAGTGTGGATTTGGGAGTTTGGGAAATTATATAAGGACTATTTATTGAGTTTAGGGGTCTGTGGAAAGTTTAAAGGCAAGTTCCTTTGTAATCTAGGTCTAATTAGCCCTTTTTGGACAATGAATAAGGTCAGTTTTGAGACACATTTTCCAAAGAAGTCTATACTGAGTTTGAGATATGTGATGTAACTTGATAATGGGTGTTCAAAATATTGATTAAGTTTTGGGTTTGAAACCATATGAGGAAATTGGGTCAAAAAAACCTCTTAAGTAGGGCTATTAGGATTGAAGGCTTGGGGCAGACTTGTTGCTAAAAGGGAATCTCAGGGACTTGAGAGTGGTTTAGTTATGTTTGGTTGGTGAATATAATATTGTTAGATGACTCATCTAGTTCATATGAAGGTCTGAACACTAGTTGTGTGTTGGAGACTTAATGCATTAGAGGGTCATTGAGAGAGTTTGTGAGTCAAATCAAGAACACAAGTTTGTGAAACTTTGTAAAACCAAGTTGTTGTTACCTTGTATGCATTAGATTCTATGTAGTAGGTCAATATTAGTTTTCCTGATCCACCTCATTGGGATTCTTATCTTGCAGGCATATCATCTCTGTTTGTGGAGTCTCACATTGCTGATTTGGAGGACACATTTGAGGGTTTATCTCTCTTGTTTGATGCTATCTTAGGTGGATTTGCATCACCACCTTCATCTTGTGTGTTTCCAAATGCAGTTCATATCATATCCTCTCCTAGTTCTTCTTCTCTGATTGGGCAGACAATTTCTATTTTGGAGAAGACATATTCTCCCAGTATGAGGTCACTTGAGTTGCATTCAGAGGCACACATTTTGATATGGATTCCCTATTCATCCAAGATGTGGGAATGGCTTCTACATTCACCAGTGGATCTGTTTCTTCCGAAAGGGAGAAATGTTGTTTGCAGGCAGTGGATTAGATTTTGTCTTCAAGATATCTTCATTGGTTCTAGAGCTTCTTCTTGGAGGGGATTCATATTCTCTTTTTGCTCTCTTATGGGGAGCATTCATGATTGCACTTTTGTGATGGATTCAGTTCTTGGGGAGTCTTAGTATTAGTCCTTCTTCCATCACATGTTCATGTACTTGTTTTTTTCTCTCTTTTGGAGAGGAGTTTTCTCCCACTGGGTTTTTCTCCTTTCTCTCCACTTTATGAGAGATTCTTGTTGTTCATGGGTACCTAACATGGCCTTGTAGCTGGGACCCATTCTTGCATTAGTTGAATTTTTTCATTTCTCCCTAAGTTGTACTTATGGGGGGTGTTAGTGTAATTAAATATTTAATTACACTTTATTAAGTTTACTTAGGGCTTATTTTAGTCTTAGGTTATTCTTAAGTCATATTAGGGTTTTTCTCTAACTTACAAATATAAAAGCAAGTTCTCACATGTAATTCTTAATCAATTTCATTAATTCATTTTTATTGTGCAAATTATTCCTCTTTGCTTTTTTCTCTTGTGGAAGGTAAATCTTAGGTTTTGTAGGTGATCTTGGTGTTATGAGTTAATTATCAACTCCAACAGTTTTGATTGGCAATGCTGACACCTTTTGGGTGTTGCGCCATTGGTTGATTCTTCTCAGGTCAGATCGTGGTGGGGCCCATTCAATATGAAGTTGGTGAAAGAAATATGGAGAGACTATGAAGTCTTGAGGCTATCCACATGTCTCAATGATGCTCCAAGTTTCATGATGCAGATTCGACATGGTTTCCTATTGTGGCATTGGTCGACAGAGATGAATTGGCTCATCGATGGGATCAATTCCTTTTGTGGCCAATGTAAGCATGTGATAGTTCAAGAAGGCACAATAGGGGACACTTGGTGCAACCATGTACCATTTCAATGAAGTAGAATTGTCTCATGATTCTAGTTGTGCCATTAGTTGTTTGGCACCGAGTCATAAGTAGTGGGTCCTGTCCTTCTCCATGATGCATCAGTGAGGCTCTGAACCATCAATCAAAGGCTGTTGAGATCCAATGGTCTGCGCATCACCATAATTCAATCCACACCCATCAGTTGTGCTCATGATGCACTAAGGCAAATGAGTGAGCAAGCCTCTGAGGCTTGCGAAGAGGACATAGAGGCATCTCACAAACATGACAATCTGACTCAGTGACACTCGAGGCTATTGATTTTCATGCACAAGATATCGACAAGTTTTCAATGCATCTAGTTGGCACTCAGGTTTCCACCCTTCAAGCCACTATCAAGTCACGGTCCCATCCAACAAAAAGACCCTGTTTGAGTTGTTGAGCCTCATTAAGTGAATCTAGGTGAATCTGATTACTTTTGGCCTTCTCCTAAGGTGTCATTATTGTAAAATAAAGATAACACATAGTTTGATGGGGAGGTGGATGCGATTCAATGCCGAAGGTGACATAAGTAGTCGGGATAGGAATTTCCTACCTAGGTGCCATCAATGTGATTCAATGCTGAAGTTAGAAAGATGGTTGGGTAGGTGATTCTCATCCAAGCGAGATGGTACCAGGTTTTCTATATATACATGTTCAACAATGTAAGATGGGTTGGTCATTGAGCCAGATGGTTGGTCTCTAAGCCAATTTGGGTCTGCAAACACCTCAGGTGATTTTAGGACATCAAATCATGCCGGTCTGGATTGTAAATGAAGGAATGTATCCAACAGTTCATATGAAAGGTCTTCAATGCATATTTTCATGTGATGGTGTGTCTCCATGACATTTTGTAATGATGCAGGGAAATTTTGAAATCACAATTTTATGTTTCCCTTTGCTACATTTTCTAACATGAATCTAACCAGGGTGTGATGCAAATGTGATAATGTCTAATGCAATATAAAACTTTTATATTGGTCATCCCTTTGTTGCATATGGGTTATTGTAGTTGTGTTACAAATACTAAGTATGTCCATTGTATGTTGTATATTTTGGACTTGTACATGTGAATACATTTCATGATTCTGTTGATGGTTGTTGGGTATGTTTCCTCCCTCTTTTCTATTCATGACTCTGTTGCCCATTGGAGTAGGCATCGGTCGAGATTGGTGAAGGGCCAACACTCTTTTTAAATCAAACCATCATCCTATTAGTTGTAGGAGTAGGAGTAGGATTAGATTAGGTTCCACATGCTATTCATGGTTCAATATTATAACCAGGGAATCATATATATGCAATCCAAATAGTTCAAATAATTTGTGTCATGCTCATGTGTGCCTACACCTTGTATTTGTGTATGTAATGTTAAGTGGATTCATCACAAGGGATGCCATGTTGTTATCATTTATGGTGCATATGCAGGGTGTAGTAATTAGCTATATTGAGGTACCTGGGTGGCTAATTGTTCTTGTTTCAGTGACAATATTTGGAGTCAAGCCAATAGATTGGGTTTATCCACCACTTTTTAGTTATTCATTTGGTTTATTAGACCTCTAGGAATACCCTCTCGAGTTTAAGATGAGCTCAAGGAGCAAGAGAGAAAACCCGCTCTCGTTAGTTTGCCTTAACCATCCCACCCCCAACATAATGGGATAACTCATGATAAGGAAATGGTAGCACAATGTAGAATAGGTAAAGCAAGATGCCCCTAATCTAATTGAAGCATGATATGGAAATGTGAGCATAGTATAGCATGAAGGGAAACATGGTGCCCCCAATATAATAAGATGATATGGCAATGGATGCTCAATATGGTAACACAAGATGTAGTCAATAATAGTAGGCCCTTGAAAGAAAATTAAGGGTATGATAATGGCATGAAAAGACTCATAAGTGTGAGGATGGTATAAGCATGTAATCCAAGCATGGTAAAGATAAAAAAATTAGGCATTAAGTGATACACATCATAAGGGATGGGATAATAAGCATATAGGTAAAAAATCATAAACACACTATCATTATAAAAAGTAAGCATAAGGATACAAAATAATAATAAAGGTGAGAAACAAGTATAAATAAAAAATTAAAGTGTTAACCATAAGAAGTCACACAAGAGCCATAGGCCAAAATAGAAATATAAAGGATAAACAAGTCAAGGAAGTAACATGGCCCCAAATGGGGGAAGGCACACATGAAACAAGATATAGAAGATGAAATGAGCATATCAATCACGATAAACAAGGCATAATCAAAAGATCAATAGTGTAAAGCGATAAGGAAAAAGAAAAAATGAAAACAAGGAATATAGGTATATAAATATGTAAGTATATAATTGATACTCATGTATCATCAAACAAACTTGGGAGGATCATCCTTATCCAAAAGATCATCATCATTCTAACATGTATCATCATATTTTTTTTTCATTTATTGTTTCCTTTAATTCTTCTTGGCTTGCCTTTTCAATTGCACGTGTTTCTTGTTGCTAATCCTTTGTATTTGCCACAAACAAATTATTGATTGGTATTACATTAAAGGCATGTCTTTGTTAACCCAAATTTCTTGCTTCTTTATTTGTGGCTATAGAGGAATGATTGGAATTTGGTGAACCACAATACTTTTCTTTAGTATCCAAGTAGTTTTTTGAGAATTAAACCTAGGTTTTTGTATCACTTGGTTTCTTCTTTTATTTCATTCTTTTGTTCATGAATGATTTTTTTTGTTATGTAGATCTTTATGTTTTACTTCTTGTTTCATATTTTTTTGTTCTACTTTTGGCACACCTCATGGAGATCTTTTTCAACTTCATATGGATCTTCTTTTGGAGTTTGAATGTATCTAAAGTGAAATGGTTGAATTTATTCTCCCTAGGAAAAAATTCTCTAAGTCTTCTAGGACGCTAGTGCACTAGGTGGACACTAGTGCGCTCGTTGGACTCTAATGCACGAATGAGATGCTAGCGCTCTGTGTGGACTCCTTGCTCGATGTGCTCCCTCAAGGTGTCCAGTTGTGGTGGTCAGAATGCTCATCTACATGGTATTTTCACTCTCAAAATTGCTTAGGTGCTAAAAAATTACTAAATTTGGTAAATTCAAATAGTAAAAGTGAAAATTTTCACTATTTATAGAAAATTTTCAAATTTTATGTAGCACCCTTCTCACAAAAACCTTCATAACTTGGGCCTGAAAACTCTAATTTTTGTGTTGTTTGTTGCATTGGAATCCTAGTTCTATTCTCTTTCTTTCCATATGTCCTTGACTCTAGTGTTATTCCATTAAATAACCTTATGGAGGGAATATTCATCACCCTTTATGAACATCTTCAATGTGGTAGATTTCTCTCCCTATTTCTGCCCTTTCTACTAGTAGACACAAACATGAGGGGGCATATGTCCACCCTTATGTTCATTTCGTTTCATTTTTCTTTTCATATCATTTTTCTTTGCATTTTAGAATTTTTCTACTTTAGCTCTGATTTTTGAACTAACATGTTGCTAGTCTTACAAGATTATTTGATTTCCAACAAAGTGATTTTGTAGGCTTGCGATACCTAATGCTATGGTTTCAAGTAGATTCCTAGTCTAGGGGCATCATTCTTCCACCTAACAAATTTCTACGGCCTCTACAATATCCTTTTGGGTATCCTTTACATGCTTATTTTCTTTCAACATTTCATTTGTGTACTTTAGCATAGCTTCTCACCTAGTGTCATCAACCCACTAAAGTGGGGGCAAGCCACAAAATATAACGTAGAAAATTATGTACCCTCACAATTTCATGTTGTGTTTTGACTCTCTATGGTGTCCACTCCTATAGAATGTTTCTAGGGCCACTCAAGCCTAACCTTGGCCTATATCACCCCACACCAAGGTTTGCCAAAAACTATTTTACATATATATTTATTTCAATTTTTTAGAACATGTGCAAAATTTTAGAGAATATTCCTAAGATGCAAGTGCGATGCACTGGCATCCTGAATATTCCAGAATTTCAAACGGTTGATTCTCCTACCTTATCACTTGATTCTACCAGTGGTAACACTCATTTGGTAGTGAAATGACTCCTGTATGTACCCAATCTCAGAGATTCCTCATTCCTCATGCAAAAGGCAAGATTTGAAAAAAAAGAGTTTCCTTCCTTCCTTTTGGTTTTCTCTCTCACATGCTTTAGGAAAAAACATAGCTGATTGTTGGAGAATAGCTCTCTTGCCTCTCGCAATAGAGGATTGCTGATTTGGATGCTCTTCCACATTGCAATATCTCCTTTTTAACTTTGTGGGCTTCTATTTGCAACTTGCATATTGTTGAGGCTCTCTTCCAAGGGTTTGGAGTTGTTTGCACATAGATTTAACTCTCAAGGAGATTTCAACTTCCTCCATTGTTGAATATCCTAGTAACACTGTTTCATTTGTTGGAAATGGTGTTATTGGTTAGTTTTTAAATACATTGCTTTATATGTTTCTTGGCAAACTTATGATGTAGACCACCACCATATTTTTCATTCGTACACTAGGGTATTCTTCCCCATAGACTAGGGTTGATACTCATAGTTTTATTTATTTTGTCACTACTGTTATTTCCTAGATGCACTTAGGAAATAGGAGCGCACACATTTATTTTTATCTTTCTATAGTGACTGTTCGTGGAGGTTGAAAGACCAAAATAGGGGCTTGACCTGAAGGCAAGCTCCCAAGTAGTCCTAACCATTTTTCTTGGTCTGTGATGTTGTAGGTTTAAGAGAAGATTCAAATGCATGAGAGTTTGTTAATCCTTCCTCTATCCCTTCTTTATCACTTATTCTTTCTTGGTTAGTTGATTAAATGCATTAATTTATTAATCTGGTGTTTTATTATAGCGTTGGATGCTCATTCTAGTTCTGTGTGCAGACTGGATGAGTGAAAAAACTTGAACAAGACTTCACTGTACAAAACTTCTATGTTTTGCTATCGTACAGATGACAACATGATGCCCATATGTCCTCGTGATGCCCAGATGTCCATGCGATGTGCTGCTATCCTGGGCTGAGGCTCTCCCCTTTTTGTTCCAGGTTCCTCTAAATCTATCATTTACTATTCTATTTTCCTTTCGGTAGTCTTGTTCTTAGATGTTTAGAATTCACAATTTTAGTGACGTGCCTTAGTGATTTCACTTATTGAGATTAGTTAATTTATGAGTGTAGAGAAAAGTAGGATCTAGTTAGGGCTATGCTATTTTTCCTGATTGGATAGTAGCAGAATACTCTCCTTTGAGGCTAGTAGATTCTCATGTAGTTGGTAAAAATTATTCTTAGTTAGATTACATTGTTTAATTTTTCTTAAGTTTCAAATTTTCATACACTACAGGTTTATATGAATCACTTGGAATCTTGATAATTGTTCCTTCATGAACAAATTTTATTCATTGACCTACAATTGAAGGTACTACTTTCAAATTTTCTAGCCATGGTTTGCCAAGTATAACAAAACAGATATCTAAAGAAGGAATGACATGACATAAGATTTGAACGTCATTAGGTCCAACTTTAAGTGGTAAGATGACATAAATTAAATTGTTTATCAATAATCCATTTATCACATTTAGAGATACTCCTAAATGAACATAAGAATTAGGCTTTAGATGGCGACGAACAAGGAAATGCTTTGTACGTATGTTGAATTGGTTGGTTGCATCAACAAGAATATTACAAATGACATGATGATACATTTATCCTAAGATATACAATGGCTCATAGTGATTGTTTTGTGGTATCTCCACATCAAAGAATTCAATTTATGGAGTGGGAGAAGATGATGATGAAGCATTAGCCTCAATGTCTCCCATAAAAGTATTTGTATGTGACTTATCATCAGACTTAACATGAACACCATCTATAGTATTATTATCCTTATGAGTATCCTCCATAGAAATGTTATCATGTACCTCTATATTATTTATGTGATCCACAAAAGGATTAGTGTAAACACTCAATCATGTATTAGTAAGTGCAATCAATGATTTTTATTATAATTTACACCTTCTATATGAATCATCTTGTTGTCTATAAGATCTTGTACCTTATATTTTAGACCCACACATGATTCTATTTAGTGGCCCTTAACTTTATGAAAGTTACAATACACTTGTTCCTTATAACCTTTAGGAAGAGTAATCAAATTAGAAATTAGTATACTTTGAAGCACATCATCTAAGGATTCTTGTAGCTTAATAAAATTCCCAAGATAAGGCTTTTTTAAATAAGGAAAAAGTAGATGCAATCGATACTTGATTCACATTTTCCTTTGTATCATTGCTCATATTGTTTGATTTCTGATATTTTGAACCTGATACAATGATGACTTTTGATTTGATGATCCATACTTGAAAAGTTTTCTTGCTAATAACTTGGAGTCAAATGTCTTTACATGTGTGCATAGGTCCATAAAAGATACAAAGCTATTTAGATACACATAATCCATAATATATTTAAGTAACTTCCCTTAATAAAGATGTTTTACAATACAAAATCATGTTAGGGAGTAACCATTTTAGAACTAAAGATTGAAATCTTAAAACATAGTTATTAATGTGTTAACTTGGTCCTTGGGCACACTCAAATTGATAAGAAACAATGACTCTAAGGCCCATACTAATTTTGAATTGTTTTAAGAATACTTTTGTCAAATCATCAAATGTGTGAATAGATCCATGAGGTAGTGAAAATAACCACTCAATAGCATAATATTTTAAGGTCCATAGAAATAACTTAGCTAATAGCTTATCCTCATATAGAAAGTATACATAGGTGATAGTAAAAGTTCTCAAGTGTGTATTGGCGCGACCTTTTCTATTATACATTTCAAAATGAGTTACCACAAATCCCATAGGAAGAGGATGTGTAGAAATCTCATATGATAGTGGTGAGTGTCTAGCATCCTTAAATTCCTCGCTATGATGTTCATTTAGTATTATATTTACTCTTTTCTCTAATTGATCTATCTTTTTCTTGAGTGCATCTAGGGTAGAGGAGGGAATGGTGACAAGATAAGGCCAAGGGCCACTAGGGTGAGTGTAGGTATGGGTATGATCGATACGAGGAATGAAAGTGTAATAGGTTGGGAGAGAGACATAGAGGATGAGTTATAATGAATTATGTTAATAGGCATGGATGGTAGTATGGATTGAGGATTAAACATGGTAGAGAAGTGAGTGGTGGAAGTAGGAATGACACAAGTAGAGGGGTAATGGATATGATAGGTTGGGTAGTGGTAGATTAGGAATATAGGTATAAAACATTATGTGGGACACGGGTATCTTAGGAGGTGTATAATTAGGAGGAATGACATAGAGAGGGGTGAAGGTGGAGAAAGGATATACGCTGGGTGGGACACTATTGGAGGTAGGGGTTACACTATGGGGTTGAACAATGGTAGTGGAAGGGGTAATGCTAGAAGATGGAACAATGGTAGAAGAAGGAGAGAAAGTAGATGCACCCAACAATACAATAGATAAATCAATCTTACCACTTATATCTTGTAAGACATGTATTTTTATGGCTTGTTGAAAAATAAGTTGTAAATCATGTTCACTACTTGTGTATGATGCTTCACATGAGCCAAACTAGCAAGTTCATTAATAAATTCTTGTTGTTCAACATGGGTCTCATGATCATAATCATCCCCATTGTTCTCAATATTAGCATAAGAATAGATTTTAGTTTCAGTAGAGAGGGTAGCCATATTAGGGTTTCGGTGGTCACTCCTCAAAGGAAGATTAGAGTTGTGAGTGGCTTGTGGCATAAATAATGTAATATGGCTTAGGAAAAATAGGAAAATGGAGTGCAATAAAACACTTTCAAATTTAAAAATTAGAAATATTGGTGGTGTTTTAGATCTAAAAATGAAGCCTTAATGAGGTATCAAAGGGTGGGCAAAAATAGATCTTAGAAAGTAAGGATCAAACCCTAGAAATAGAGATATAAAAAATGGAATTTTAATAGATAGGAATACAAACATTAGGAAGATCTAAACAATGATAATGTAATAAGAAATGATAGATCTAAGAACTTAAAAATAGTGAAGGTATAAACCCTAAGGTCAAACCCTTTGGTATGTAAGATCAAATAGGTTCACCAAAAATATAGAGGAAAATACAATTTCCCTAGGGTTAATCTAGGATAATTAAGTAAATGTAAATAAATTAGTCACAATTAATCAAAATTAAATAAAATGATAGTTAGGAATGATAAAGTATGTAAATCAATTCCATTTTAAAAATTGAAATGTGAAGGAAGTGTGTACTTCTTGGAACTATGATGAAGATAAAATACTCATACAATGTAGATTCCACTCACCTAGGTACAAAAAAATAGGTAATATATAGGCATTCTCACTCTCTAGGATTCTATGTATTATTTTAGCTCACCATGGGTCAATTTTGCACCACATAGATCAAACCCTTGATGCAAAGTCTTGATCTAGCACAATGTAGACTTTTGTTGTCTAACTCTCTGGACCCTCTACTCCTTGACTATTAAGAATTGGTGGTATTTAAAAATACCTTAGGAAGATTGGTAGATCATATGGGCCAATTTCTCCTAGGTTGATCCCCTTTATTGGACTTTCTTTTCGATCATGACAAAGATTGGTAGATGCTGATTTTGATGCAAAGTAATGTTCCTTTTAATATTTAAACCAAGATGTTCCTATTGAATGCTCCTCATATGCTTTATGATTTTGAATGATTATTAGATGATTGACTCATTCTCAAACTAATGTCTTTAAATACCAAGACATAATGAATTATCACACAAACACATACCAAGCTAGATCCCAATGTCTATGAGGAAAGGGTGGGAGTCAACAATTTGAATTTAAAAAAATGATTTTTGGGTTAGATCTATGCCATGTGGGATTAAGTATGCATTCCATGAAAATGACCTAGGATGGGGAACACATAATATGGGGATTAGGGATGAGTGTATGAAAATTAGGGATAAAAAATAATGTGAACATATGTAAATAAGTACAAATAGGGTAAGGATATGAACACATGTATGAAAATGTGTGAGGACAGATAGCGATCAATGAAGGAGCTAAACCTAACACAAAAGTGTGCCACATGTTGTTATATAATTGTATTAAGACATTCTCTCAAAATAAGCCTAAAACCAAATGGGAATTGGCATGGGCATTTTAATTTCACCATTACAAATAACAATTTGGTTTGACATGCCTAAAAATAGAGAAGTATGAATAAACATAGATACAATGTAAAAAATATAGTTTTGCACCATTCCGGATTTCTTTTGAAGGGTTAATTTAGTGTTGATGATTTATACCAATATATTTGAGTTTTTTTATTGTGGCCTCTTTGAAAGAGGTAAGTATAGAATTAACAAGAGCTACAATGTAGCCAAGTTCTTGCCAAAGACTACTAGGGTGGTTTTGTTTTGGCCCTTGTACTTTTGTGGTTTTGATTGGTGATTGAAAGCAATCATTCCTCAAGATGGAAATCAAGCATTTTTGTGTTGGTCAACCAATCAAGCATATTTGACTAACCAATTAACATGACCCTGCTTATTCCTAATGGATGATCAACATGAATGCATGATTTGTATCTTGAAATTCATATTAAGCTCTACCTATTGATTTTAGCTGTCCATGTAGTAAGATATTTTTATCCCTTTCCATCAAAATATAATCTACTAGTATGATTTCTTAGTGATATTAATTAAAACTAGCCAGTTCACTGAATTGTTCAGTAAATATATATATGGGATAGATTCAAAGGCTTTTGATTTTGATAATAGTAAGTAGAGATTCAAATCTATGGTGATATGGTTAGACACATATACTAACCATTAGATGATAGTTTTAGATAAGGAACAAATGCATTTACATTTTTTTACCAATATAGGAAGACACATATACTAACCATTACAAGATAATTTTAGACTATGATCAATTCCATATGTACATTTCTTACCATGGCTAAGAATGCTTTGAAAGTACTTCTCCACATCTTTATATCAAAAGCACTCAACCTAACAAAATAAAACCTATCTCAAAAAGCACTCAACCTAACAAAAGAAAACTATCTCATTTAAGCTGCAATAAAATATCCAATAAGTTTCACTGTCATGCAATTCTCCACATCTTTATATCAAAAGCGCTCAACCTAGCAAGAGAAAAAACACCTATCTCATTTAGGCTACAATAAAATATCCAATAGGTTTCATTATCATCTAATAAAAAAATAAAGTTTTCTTTAAGACTATAAAAATATCCATTGGATTTTCTACTCATCCATTAGAAAAGCAAATTTATTTCACAAAACCCAAGTAAAAAATCATGTGCTCTCACCTCTTTCCATAGTTAAAAGACATATCTAGCTTATGGTCCGAAATACCTAATCAATGTGAAGAAACGACATTATAAAATTTGAAAATCAAGAGGCCTGTCATCTGACAAAATTGAACACACATTTTGTAGGTCTACCAAACTTTTTGGATGCAGCTTGAGAAATTGCAGCCATTATATGGGTCTCTAGCAATGTTGGTTGCTTCTTCTATCGTCTTATATGCAGAAAATACAAATAACTCTCTATTATCAAATTTGAATGGTAGCAAAAATGTATTTGTCTTCTAGATTTAACCTAAATTTCAAATGACAAAATGATTTGAATAAACGGCGTACTAAATTTGATAAAAAGTAAAAGACCAAATTCAGAGACTACAAATCTAATATTGCAGCCATTGAGTATCATTGATTGGCTAGGAAGTCGCAATGGAGAAAGAGCTACTAGTGAATGCATATACAATCTATGTATACCAGGTTTGATAGTAATTGGTCAAACATTTACATTTATTCAATTAAATCATTTATAATACCAAAAAAATAATATCTTGTCCAAAAGACCAAACCAAAGTGTTGACCAAGGTAATATCACTTATAATAGAGCAAAATATTAAGTTCCATCCATTCGATCCATATTAATAGGGTGAGAAGACCTAATTTATTTAATAGGCTAATCCATTTGAGATGCCATCAACATAGATTCTCTTCATTCAATTATAATCTAGTACAAATACTATTTTCAAACAATGTGGCTCTAAATTTCTAGTAGATGCATTATCAAGGATACACAGTCTTGAAAGCTCCCTTTCTAAGCACTTGTTATACTGCAAAATATTTGACAGAGAATAAAGGCTTTAGATAATAGATTTGACGAACTTAACCTGCAAAACTTAATTATAAACCAATCCTAAATAACATTTATAAATTTTCCACTAAAAATCAACGGCCAAAGATATGTACACAAAATTCTAGAACCCAAATTTATGGGAGAAAAGAGTATATTATCTAGGATAAAAATCACATTGCATCAAATGTGGCAATGAATGTGCACTGTTGATGCTTTTCAATTTTCCCCCTTAGATAGTCTCTGTCTAAGAAAACTGTTGATGCTATTCAATTTTCCCCCTTAGTCTCTGTCTAAGAAAACTGGACATGCAGGGACTCATGTACAGAACCCAGAAAAGGCCATAATCAAGGACTAGAAGTAGCTAAGTAGTAGGCAGCCAAACTAGGTTTTAGTTTGAATCCTACCTATCCAAATTTTTAACAATTTCAAATAAGGAAAAATAAACTAACATCAGACTTTTCATCCATGTCTCAGGAAATTGGACAGGCTAAGAACCACAAAGACCATCATTAAGTAGTAGAGCCACTAGTTTCTAGGTTGAATCCTAGACTATCCAAATTTTTAACAATATAATATAGGGGATTAAAAACCAATAACATACTTTTTATCATAGCAGTCAGTTGGATCCATATCTACGTATTGGCACTCGTGATCTCCATCAACACTAATGTTACAAATCTTGTGTTCAGGCATGTCTGCAAAAGAAAACTCCTTCCAGAGAAATAACTAAGAAGGGCTTGGACAGGAGTGATAACAACTCATCACAAGGTATAGCAGTGCCAACAAAAAAGTATTACAGTAACTGCTATTATATCCTGGGGTTTCCTTCACAATTTTTATAGGAAAACAGTCTGAAAAAATGAGTGTTGCACTACAAAAGATGTTGAATCTGAGAAGAATTTTTATAGCCAAAAGGTAGATGGGAAACCAACATTAGCGTAGCCACAGGAGGCCATGAAAGATGGCGAGGGAAATAGTTATTCTTCACTTGGGTAGCTGAAATGGTTTGCCAAATTGTCTTGCAAGTTTTGTCTTTTGAAATATGTCCAACTCAAATTTACCGGCCAAAGCTAAAACCATGATAGTTGTTGCTTATAATTTATCAGCCAAAACCATAAATTTGAATCTAGGAAGCATGAACAGGTAAAGCCTATACACTAAAACATTGTGGCCTGTCAATCTGAACAATACATAAAATACATAGCATTTTTTGGAGCTACAGATAGAACAAAACACCATTACATTACCCCCATGAATCCTATCTGAAAGCCAACTATACTTATGTGTCATGATAAAGTTTTCTAAATCGTTACAAAGGCTATACAGAACACCATAAATATTTTCACTCTGCACTCTTCCTGACATAGATCACAACAACAATTATTTTCTCTTTGTATTGTCTCCTCGAATTAATTGATCCTACTGCATCATCTCTACATTAGAGTAAGCCTTTAATTTTTGGGAGCGCGAATTAGAAAAAATAGAGGAAAGCAATAATTTCTCTACATGTGGCAAATAAAACCCTCTTATTATGCCTCGTATTAGAGCCGGCTTCTTCTAATAGCCTGGAGACCAGCATGAAAGACCAGTGACAGTATAGATAAATATTTTGCTGAATTTTTCCCCGTAAAAACCTTGCACCTTGAACCCTCGAGACATTGTAGTAAAATTTGATAAAAAAAATCTAGCTTTTTGATTGGCTATCAATAAAACCTTTAATCAGCCATTAAAAAATGAATTGTGGCGACAATGTGAAGGTATCAACAATAAAACAAAATTTTTAAGGATGATCTTAAGATCATCCAAACATTATACAAATGGAAGGCAGAACCAAGAATCTTCATTGAAATGTTTGTGTAAAGGAATGTACATATATAATATAAAAATACAACTGAATTGGCACAAAGAAAAGTCTTCTTCTCTACTTGCCCAGACCAACTTGTTTGAGTCCTTCTAAATCTGGAGATTATACAGTGAAATAGGGATATTTATCTCTAACCTCTTCTTCTGCTTTTCCACAGGATTGGCCACATCATTTATGTTGGAAAAAATTTGCCTCCCAAAAGCAGGTACCTTCGCCTGGATGACATTAAGGAATAAAATCCTTAGTAGTGACAGATTAGCTAAAATTGGGATTTCTAGGGCTTTTAATTGTGTTCTCTGTGGAGCTGAAGAAGAAAATGTGCCTCATTTATTGCTCCTCTGCCCTTTTGCTTATAAGTGTTGATCTGAGATCTGCAGTAAACTTGGTTGGCATGGTCCATTGCCAAATACTATTTTAAGCCTATTCCAATGTTGGCCTTCGTTGTATATAGATTCCTTGTTCTCCTCCATTTGGCATATTACTCCTATTGTCATATGGAATATATGGTTAGAAAGAAATCTGAGAATATTCAGAAGGCATTTCTTGCAAGCTGAAGATGTGATTGGGAAAATTGAAATTTCTATTTCTGAGTTAGTAATGGTTCAGGTAATGAAGAGAAATGATTCCAACTTTTCTTCTTGGGATGCTGATCTTCTTAAAAAGTGGTCTTTGCTTCATCCTTTAAATCCAGGTGCAGTTTCTCATAAATCTAATAGGGTGGACTCCACCTCCACCCAACTGGATTAAACTTAACTTTGATGGCTCCTCAAAAGGTAACCCAGGTCAGTCTGGCATTGGATGTATTTAAAGGGACCAAATAGGTTCTTTGATTGTAGCTATGGCTTCAAAAATTCTTGTGGGTACTACTAATGAGGTTGAAGCTCAGGGTTTGTTAATGGGATTAAGACTTATCAAGCAATATGGTTTTTCATTAGTCATTAAAGAAGGTGACTCAATGCTTATTATTAATTCAATGTGAAATAATTGTGTGATTGTAATTGGGGAAGTGGGAACATTCTTCAGGTATCTAAGGAGATTTTAAATGATCTTGAAGAATATAGATGTGGTCACATTTATAGAAAAGGGAATCAAATTGCAGATTTGTTAGCAAATCTTGCATACCAAATGGATCCGCAAAATACCAAAATTGATTCGAACTCTATAGCCAACTTTCCAAGGATCAAAGAAATGGTGGAAGCGGATAAAATTGGTGAGGCTCCTCTAATCTAGAGGGGTTTAGCAGACTTCTTGGCCAATATGGCTTGTCAATCAAGCAGTCAAACCATATGTATTGATACTAAATCCCTTGGAGAATTTTCCGAGCTCGTGGAAATATTAAAGTTTGATTTAAAATGATGGCACTCTTTAAATGAGAGTGTCATCACCTTGTGGGACTAACGTTTGTTTCTTTTTGACAGGTGATAAAATTCCATGACTTCCCTTTTAAGCCACCGATATGTGCATATTTATTACTTTGAGATTGGGTTAGTCCCTTTATTTATCTCACATGGCTCTTTGCATGCGTACTTAGTTGGGGGCAGTACTTTGCCCGTAGCTCACTGTGTTCTTGCAATTATCTCATCTGATCTTGCAAGATTTTATCTATAATGACTGGGTGTATGACATCATTTCACTTAAGGTGGCGCCAATATTTAGGTTCATCATCGACCAATTCTTCGCATCTGTTCATTTTCTCTCTACAGGGGATGCAAAGCTCTTGATAATGGAGAGGTTTCCATTAAACAAGTGCATGTTTTTCCCAATATTGAAATGGGAATATCTGATGCATGGTCCTATTGACAGTGTTCTTTTGGGGAGGGATTTTAAATTTGAGAACAAGGACATTGAAGATGGCTCTACCGTAAACAGCTGGTGCGTTGTAAACAACTGACTGTACGGTAACCCATTCGACCTACTCAGTCAACTTCCCCTACTGGTCAAATATGCTCAGTCGACATTCATGAATGCATTCGTACCAGTTGTCAGTGCAGAGTTAGCTACCACGTGGGGGCAGTACATTTGTCGACCAGCCGGTCATTTACAATGCACCAGCTGGTTAAGCTCAACCTCGAAGATGCCCTGGTTGAAGTTTGTGATAGGGATTTGCTTCAGGATGCGAGAATGTTTTACCCTTCTTAGTTGGTTTCCCTGGTCCTCTCTAATGCTATGGACATGATGCAGACACTGATATGGTAAGGTAACTTGCAGATAATTTTATTCAAGATTTCCTGCTTTCAGATGATAGAATGGATGAGGCCCTTTCCAGTTATGACATGCATTCTGGTAAGGCGCCATTGGGAGGTCTTTTCCCTCTTCAGGATATAAAATGAAATCCCACATATCACTACCTCTTTTATGACTTTGTCCATGGCCTTCAGAATGATTGCATAGTCACGGTGGAAAATTCCCTGCAATCCCATGTTGGAGAGTTTGGAGCGAAATTTGCAAATAAGGTTCATGATGTCTTTTATTCTTGGTCGTTGTTACTGCATGTTCAACCCCCCCTGATGGTGCACTGGAAGATCAAGTTGCACAAGATAATCAAGCAGTGCAGGGTAATAATCCTTAGGGATTCTTGGTAGCAGATTTAAATGTTGGAGATAATATGGATTTATTGGGTTATCTTTTCTATCTGGTTATCCTATATAGTTATGTTTTTGCCATCTTTTTGACTGTGCTTCTTCCCCTGTTCTTCATAAAGCTTATGTATATGTGGAGAAGCTTTTATTTTGTATGAAAACTCTGTAATCCCATTGGGAGACTCTTATATTAATATAATATAGTTCAAGTGCTAGCCACCTTTTTCCCAGCAAAAAAAAATACAACTGAATCTGGAAACTGCATTCTACAATTAATTCTACAACTAATTCTACAACTACCCACAACAAATAAATAATTACTAACCTTAATGTTCATGATGACATGTTATACGTAAGCACTAAGAATTGTGGTGTCCAAATATTTATTACGCCAAAGACGTTCCCTTTGTTAGACGAAGAGCTGGCTTCAGTTTCTACAGAGCCGAGCAAGACGATTGAAAGGTAGGTAGCCTCGATCTTCTCAGGCCCGTCTTTTTTTCACCATTATTTTTTCTCGTTGATGTGGGCTGTTGACGAGCATCCGCTTTCATTTGCAAGGGGATGAAAAGGAAGAGAAATCTTGTTTTGTTTGCACTTTTTATTTCATTTTCCCTAATGCCGGAAAACTTTCTAAACTAGTCGGTTGTTTTATTTTCATCAATATACCGAGAAATGTTTTACCAACTGAGCGGATTGCATCTATGAAAAATTCAGACCAATTCTTTGGATGTTTCTTATCAAAATGGGTCATTGGTGAAGTAAACCATTGAGATAATATGTCATAACTCATTCCACTTCGAAAAAAAGGAACTCCTATCAATCCAACAAACAGAGTAAATATTCCCAATATAACTAAAGAAAATAGCATTGCCTTGCCCGATTCTTTCGGATATGCAAAAGATCCCTTATGGAAGAAAGGTTAAGTGACAACCAAACCTCTGTTCTTTTTGTACAATCCTTCCAACTTATTCGAAATTTGAAATGTTTCTTTGGAAAATGAATTATTTCTTCCTATAATTTGATTCGACATAGAATATGCTCTCATTCTTCTTAATATCCTGGATTCCTCCTCTCCCCACATAGAAGTCGAATATAACATAATATGGTTGTTATATGAATTGACTAAATTTACGCGGAAGTCCCCTTCAAAAGTAAGTAAATACATACGAAACATGTAAAAGGTAGTTAATCCTGTTGTGAACCAAGTTATCCCCCCGAAAATGAGAGAATATAACTTACTGTCACTAAGAATTTGGTCTTTAGACCAAAAACAAGCAAAAGGTGGAATACCAGAAAGAGAAAGTGTCCCTAAAAGAAAAGTGATTCCTGTAATTGGCATATATTTCCTCAAACCACCCATAAGAGCCATATTTTGACTTTTACTAGGGCAATATCCAATAAAGGGTTCCATGGAATGGATCACTGATCCAGATCCTAGGAACAATAATGCCTAGGAATAAGCATGTGTAATCAAATGGAATAGAGCGATTCGATAGGAATCTATCCCTAGAGCTAACATCATGTAACCTAATTGAGACATAGTAGAATAAGCCAAGTCTCTTTTAAGATCTTTTTGAGCGAGAGCCATAGTAGCTCCCAATAGAGCTTTTATTCCACCTATCCAAGAGATAAGATACATTATTAAAGGTAGAACTTTAAAAAGAGGAAACAATCGAGCTACAAGAAAATTCCTGTTGCTGCCATAGTAGCGGCATGTCTAAGAGCTGAAATAGGAGTAGGCCCTTCCATAGCATCAGGTAACCATACATGAAGTGGGAATTGTGCAGATTTGGCTACTGGACCTAAAAATAAGAGAAAAGCACACAAACTAACAAAAAACGAACCAACCCCATCAACGGTTTGCCTCTGGACTAGTTAATCGAGAACGTTATGTTGAAGTTATTCCCTTAGTTGACAAATAATGAGAAACTGCATTTATTCCCTTAGTTAAGGAACAAACATATATATATATATATATATATATGTATATGTATATATATGTATATATTTGTTAGTTTATTTATATTTGTTGTTTAATTATTAAAAAAAAAAATAGAATATCTATATTAAATTTATATTTATTATATATTATATATTAGTTAATATATATCTAATATTATATATTTGTTATCTAAATTAATATTTATTTTATACTATATAATAGAATGTAAATTATTTAATATATTTATAAAATAATATTATAAAAGCATATATTAATATTAAATATTTATTTAAAATTTAATTATATTTATTTAAAATATAATATATAACAATAAATATAATTATATTAGATATAATATATATAATAAGTATAATTAAGTTATAAATAAATATTAATATTAAATATATAATATATTCAATCTAAATATATAATTTTATAATATTATATTATACTTATAAATATATAAATATAATATATTTTGTATGGTATATAATACTATGTAAGGTTTTTGTAACTCATTCCAAATATAAAGTTCATTTTATTTATGAAGATTGTTGTTAAAGAGGTTTGGATCAAAACAAAATTGAGTCATATGGACAACGAGATTCACACCATTCACATAGATGACCGAGAAACTGGTACTATGACAATGTCAACTATTGATAACGAAAGCTGTCTCTCTCCATGTCTCTATATCTCCCTCTATAAGAGAGATAGGGATATAGAGAGAAAGAGAGGTATAGAGATAGAGACTAAAATAAATAGAGATATAGAGAGGGAGACAAACAAATATATATAGAGATAGAGAAACAGAGGGGAGAATAGAGAGAATTAGAGACTAATCCAAAATAGAGGAAGAGATAAATAGAGAGCTAGAGGAAGACAAAGAGAGAGATATGGAGAGAGACATGAACAATTGATGATGATTATATCTTGATTTGCTCAGTTGTTTAAATTGTATTTAAAGGATAAAGCTTTGTGTTGGTTTAATAAATCTTGTATATTTTATTCATGTCTTTTTAACTCTCTAGCTAGTTTTGGATATTTTCTTGTCCTAGGGGTTACATTATGGATTTAGATGTAATACTCCCTCACCATCATATGACACTTGTAACACGGAGAGCATACTCAATCATGCTTGAACCCAATTCATGATGAGGTTGGATGCATTACATAAACCTTTTATTTGCCCATTTTTACATTTTTTCAAATCTCTAGGATGATTGCACCGAAGAGTTGTGGAAGTTCAATTGTTGTGTCTTTAAGTGACGATGTTTGTCTTCTATCCCTATGTCCCATGTCATTATCTAGCATTGAATGTTCTTTGTGGTATTTAATAAATCCTATGAATCAGAACTCATGACTGTCCACAATAATACTTGAATATACTTTGCTATAGGATCCTCTCTGTTGGTTGAGGGATCCACAACCTTCACCTTCACCACGGGTATCACCACAACTTGTCCTACTAAAAACACATTGCCTTCCCTACAACTCAGTCTTATGAAAAACTTTTTCCCCATAAGATCAACTCCGTCTTATGTCTTTTTCATTCTCACCCCAAGTTTTCCCAACTCACCATAGCATTTACACCTTCTCAATACATCCATGCACTTGGTACATTTGGAGCTCTATGTTCTTTCGTTGAAAGACTTTCCTCCTCCTTGTCAAACTTGATAACTAGACCTCCCAAATGAACTTCATCTTCAACATAGTCCTCTTTCAAACTTAGGCCTCCAATACACAATATTGTCCCAAAATTTTGACATGGTCACCCAAAGCTCACATGTCCCTACAACCCTTGCTCCAAGCTCAACATGTCCTTAGCAATCTCCTTGCTCCATGAGCTTCCTTGCTTTAGCACTTTGCATCCAATGGCTTTCCCATGCCTTCACTTAAATAATCTAGCAAAGGAATTCAAACATAGTTCTACCAACCAAGAAGCTTGATGAAATTGATAGAGAGAGAGAGAGACAAAGAGATAGAGAGAGATAGAAAGACAAAGATGAAGATAAAGAGAGATAGATATATAGAGAGATAAAGGAGAGAGAAATAAAGAGATATGGTAAGAGAGAGATAGAGAAAGAAGATTGCAACAACTTATAATTTATGTAGATCATGTATATCTTGAATAGACAAATTGCTTCTCCAAATGCAAATCTATCAACAATGCAAGATGATTGAAATGGATTGGGCCACCGCCTGTCTTTTGTTCCATCGTCAATTTTTCCTGTCATGTTTTCATTCTAGTTTTTTTCCCAATGATGTAGAGGCTTTTTTCGGCTGTCATGACTCATTAGGCTGCAAAGTCGTATCACAATTTATTAGAATGGGGTTTTATTTCCCTATTGTCAGTTTATGCAACCACCTATTCTCTTTTACATTAACAATGTGATATCACTTTTCCTTGACATTAGATTTTTGTTATTTTAAATAATTTTATCATTTCATCTTTGGTCAAGTCGATTAGCATTAACATTAACGTGGATGTATATGTTTATGTATTAGTTTAGGTATTTGGTTGATGAAATTTAAATGACAAGCAATTTATTTATCTTTAGTAAATATGTTATATAATTCTAAATAATGTTTAATTTTAGAATTAGTTAATTTAAAGTTTAATATTGATGTTTATGTTAATAATTTTAGTGGAGTTTTAAGTATAATATTTAAAAATAAAAAAATGTAAAATAAATCTATTTTTAATTTGTTTTTATGTACCATTTTATCTAATTTCATTTTTTTATTAATTGTATTTATGCATTTTTATTCAGAGAACATAATCAAAATTTTATTATTTTTTTAATTTGTCAAAGAGTTGAATTTGTAAAAAATGTAAATTTACATTAAATCTATTATATATTATATATTTATCTATATTTATTATTGAATTATATTTACTTCATATATAAAATTAAAAATATAACTATATTTATTATTATATACCATATTTTATATAACATAAATTATTATTTCACTTCTAATGTCATTTTATAACATATAATGCTATATTTATATTGAATATATTCTATGTTTCATGTCTATTTATATTTATTATTTTATTATATATTTATTTTTATAAAACAAATATATTTTTAGTTCCATTTATTATTATACATTATTAAATTTAAATATAAAATATAAAATTACTATATATAGTACTATTTAAATTAACCTATAAAAAATCTAACAACTTAAGAGAGAGATATGAAATGAGAATGAGAGAGAAAGAGGGAGAGAGAGGGATAGACATGAGAGAGATAAAAGAGATGAAAAAAAATAAAGGGAGACTATGAAAGGAGAGGGCTCATAAGAGGATGAAGGATGAGAGGATACATCATTTGAAAAAGCCAACAAGATACCAATACTATGAAAAAAAATTGTTCCGAATGAAGCACCCACTAATGTCTTATGTAAAAGAGTAGTCCATTTTTTAGGAGATTGAGCATGGGTATGCATGTCAACAAAAAGTTTTCTAGGAAGAGCAAGATCTTGCTTACCTACACATCTAATTGGAATTTTTTAATTATGTTTAATTTGTGAAAGAGTTGAATTTGTAAAAATGTATATTTACATTAAATCTAATATATATTATATATTTATCTAAAATTATTATTGAATTATATTTACTTTACATATATTTATCTATATTATTATTTAATTATATTTATTATATTGATGCTTATTTGCAGACCATTTTAGTGTTAGAATGGTTTTATCTCTCTAGAAGCAAGTGTATAACAATGGTAAGAGCACGAAAAACCCATATGGAGGGATTGAATACATAGGGGGCCACATAAAAAAACCACATGAATGGAGTGAAAGAGAATCAATAATGGTTGGGCCAAAATCAAGACCACATGTTAAGGCCTTGATGAAATGATTAATTCAATTAGATGGTGGGCCTCTTTTTGACTAATAAAAGTTTTTCCAAACCAAGATTGAACACAATGGGCTCCCATGATATAGAATGCATGTCATTTTGAGGTCTCAAGATCATTCTGATATCATCTGCAAATTCAAACAAATCAAAAGTTTTTCCCTTCAAATTAAATATTTTTAGACAATTACGAATTCTCAATCTAAAATCATACCATGTCTAAATTTAATTATGCCGAAGGTGTTCCCTTTGTTAGACGAAGAGTTTCTGTAGAGGTGAGCAAGATGGTTGAAATGTCAGTAGCCATTCGATCTTGTCAGGTTTTTTTTTCACCATTTTTCGTTAGTAGTTTTCTTTTCATTCACCATTTTTGTTTTTGTGTATTGAATGTCCAAATTGATTTCTTTTTGAGCTCCAAGTTATAAAAATGTGTCAAATTACAAAAATAATGACAGTCACTAAGTTTGATTGATCTTTGTATCAAGTGCCACCCCATCAGAGGATGCATGATGGTAGGCTAGATGACAAATAAACATGAAGTAGCTAGTGACCATGCTTATATTTGCAAGAGAACATCTATTCAATGTAGGTGTCAAGATGTGAAATATGAGGCTTGTGATAAACAAACATACATGCTTCAAATATGCATATGCGCCGATTAATGGAATGCAAGTCAACCCAAGTGTTGTGCATGAACAAGAATCTACAAAGGAGATGCATACAAATAGAGACTACACACCAAACATGGAAGCTCACAAATTTGAAATAGATACTAAGCAAAACATAAGGATCTTGAACTCCATTAAGATTATGCAAATTAATTCATGACACTCAAACAAACAAAAAATTACATGTGCCATAGGAATACAAGACAATCATCATTCACTTAAAGACATACCAATTAAACTTCCAAAACTCTTCGGCGTACCCATTGCACACCAAGGTGCGATTGCTAGTAATAGACATGCTTAAAGATAAGCATTCTATGTTGAAGTCACATTATATCTCCAACACACCCAATAGATGATTAAACTTATTTTTTCAGTTGAATCCTCCTTACTTTTGTGCATGCATATTTGCATGTTATAGAGTCTCCCATTTTCAAGTTTCTTGATCTCATTATGTAATCTTGCATTATCCCGATGATGTGGATTATATTTTAACACATTAAATCAAATACAAGTCTGTAATATGTTGGGATCCATAATTTATGAGGCCTACTTTATATTCACTTTATATTCAATGGATGCTTACCATTTGCAATAGGAAGTCAACATGAAAAAGTCACATAAGATTTAAGAAATCATGTGTATATATGCATAAACTTGAATTGCCTCACACCTATCTTTCATTACTTGAGTAGTGCTAGAATGATCATTGTTCTATAAATCTCTCTTAGATATCGCATGAATAAAGTAGAGTATTTGTTACATCTAATCATATTTTTCCTAGAAGGGATTAAGTAGAGATTGAGAACAGTATTAAAGTTTAATGGTTTTAGCATTTTAATTTTTTCTTTTAGAGATAACACAAAATAGAACAATGTATAAGGTAAAAATTTTCTTTGAATCAGAATGGAAATATTTTAGAAGATTCAAACTATGAGTAAAAATTATATTTTTTACAACAAACACAAAGTTTGCCTTTGGGGTTTTTTTACAATGTAATGGAAAATTAATTATTTTGTGACATCTATTTTTGTTTGTTGAGTATGACCACAATACTTATCAATTCATGTACACATAAATGAGAGGTTTTATGTCTTTAATGATCCTACCAATAAGCTAATTTGTCACATCCCAAACAAGCACACTTCCTAGTTAAATTTTAGGAACTAGAAATCATATCTACACAAGAGATGGATTGGAGATTTATAACACACACGAGACAATATCTCACAAAACAAATTATACTTGAGAATTAATATGCAAAGATATGAACATCTGAATTAACAACAATAAAATATAACTCTTGCAACTATTGATAATATATTTTTGATAAGAAAAATTACTCTCACAAGATGATATCACATAAGTATGTAAAAGACAACATTACACAAACCATAACAATTTCACCACTCACACATGGAGTGATTGAACAATAAACTTTTTCACAAAGTGTAGCAAATTTTACTATTAGTTTATCTCAAATAAAATATCTATATACATAGGGTTTTAAAGTATAGCACAATTCCATGTACATTCTAAATATTAAAATTGCTTTAAATATAAACTTTACATGAAGATTAAAAATAGATTTCAATAAAGCTCATCCATTAGATAATGCTTAAATCATTTAAAAATGGGTTTAACTAAATAGAAAATATTGCCTTTTAGAAATAATTAAAAAAAAAAATCTCTAAATTCAACAATTTCTTTTTTGACATTGTCTAAATATAATAGTCTACACAATTTCCAAAATCAGCAATATTGTGAGGATCGCATTGGCTACTTTGATGGTTAGGTAAACTCAAGTTGATCAAATCCTTTTATCAATATGTACTATCTAAACACCTTTACCACAATCTTCACTTCATCTAGATTTGATAATGAAATGATTTAAATTTTTTATTCATGAGTACTCAGTTCCTTGTCATTTTAAATAATTAGTTTCTCATGGTTTTGTTGACCTTTCTTCTCAAACTCAATAATCTTCATCAAATCCATTAGATCACACATCTTCTCCTCACTAAATCCTATTGTACTCACTGGATCCTTCTTCACAAGTTTTTTGAAGTCTCTTCAAATCACTTTTTTCTCTCATGCTTTCCTTTATAGCCTTTGGCAAGCAATAGATAGAATCTAGGAATGAAGTAATCTCATACCTCATCCAATCAAAACTTATTTATAATCTCCTTCAATGAATTGATCACAACCTATATAATGTCCACAAAGAATCTGGTGGACTTGTGCCAATCAAAAAATAGCTTTCTTGGTGAGTGGGAAAAATGCCAAGACCTTAAAAAAATTTAGTTTAGTATTAGTCATGTCCTTTAATTCAAGAAAAACCAAGTAGCCTATTCTTTGAATTATTCCTTTATTTCCCTTCTTGATTGTCGGATTATTTCCTTTTGGGTATCAAATATATTATATAATTTCATTGAATTATCAATCAAATTCAACCTTTCAACAATAATTTTTCTATCCAAGATTCTATTGTCCTAGTATCTGTTGCAATCTTGTCAAGTTGTGGGCCTATAGAATTTTTCACACTTGGACTAACTAAAAATGTACATGGGATTGAAGTAATCAAGTGTTATATATAGGCTATTAATTATTTGATTTGCTCCTTCCACTAAACCTTGTCTTTTCCATCTCTTTGTATCATGTCCTTCATTGAAGCATTGTAATATAATTTTTTTTTTTTAAACTATTTGGTGTTCTTTCCTAAGGGATTTTGTCTGATTGTATAATCTTTTGACAAAACATCTTAGACATATTTATCAACTAGAGGCATAATTGTTTAAACAAACATGTTTCAATGTTTATCTCTTCTTAACATAGTTTGACCCTTTTCATTCTTTGTAGGTGATCCCTTGAGCAAGGTGGAGATTGCCTTAATATTAAGTGGTGTTGTTCCAACTATATTCCTTTTTCCTTTTCATCATCTCGGTTAGGCACTCAAGATCTTTTGATGGGTTTCCTTTTCTTTCCCCTTTTGTGAACATATAGGCCCTAATTTCCTATAGTAATAGAAATTGATTTGGGTGAATGTGAGGGTCAAGGCATTGGTAGAGGTGGAATAATTTAAGGAGCTATAATGGGAATGGGAATGGTGGGTTGTGAAGAAGTAGGTTAATGTGATGGAGGTGAAGGTGAAGCAAAATGGGGAGAGGGAAAAGGAATAGGCTAAACCCTAGATTAAGGAAGAGGAGGAGAAGTAGGGTTGGAAAAAGGTGAAAAGGATTTTTGATTTATACTTCTTTTTAATATTGTGGCACTTGACCATAAACTACTCCTTTTATTTGGTGATTTCTGGAGTAGTTGTCTCTAGAGTGTTTGTTGAAGGTGTGGTGAGTTTTATTCATGGAGGAAATTTTACTCTACTATTTTCAATAGTTTTAATCCTCCCATTGGGATATGACTAACCCCATGCTTCAATGATAATTCGACTAGTATGCCTTTCCTTTTATTAACTAGAAAGAATTATCTATGATTCCAGTGGCAAATCCATAACCTAAGCCTATTTTTCTGCTTTTTTCTATTGTGTTTGAGTTTTAGTGGGATTTGGAACCTTGGAAGAATAAGTGACTATGGTATTTTATCTACGATCTCAACCATCTTCATATGTATCTAGTTAGAATTTCTCTGAATCATGTTCCAATTCCTTTATTTGAAGGAAATAACAGAGTAATTAGACCAATTTATTATTGGGAATGAGGTTGTGGCTAACTCTCTCTAATCATATGTAGGTGATCTCACTTCCTCATCATGTTCAACAAGCTCCTTAGGGCACTTAAATATTTGGTATGCCTTTATTTTATATAGAGTAAGGAGACAATAGCCCCTTTCTTTAACTTGAGACTCATTAGCACATTGTTTCCAAAAATATTCTAAATGAGGCACACATGATCATAGTTTTTCCCTACTTGTTCCTCTATAAAACCTTTGAGTCAAGTGATGGCTTAGATTCAAATTCCTTAAAATTATAAATATAAATTTTATTCCTAGCATCATATTTTATTTACAACAGTATGTTGAATGGTAATGGGCCATTCTACTCCCTCTCTATTTCTAGATTTGGAAATGAAGTAAAATACCACCAATTAAGTTTGTTTAATTCTAACAAAAGAATCCTATCATTGGGGCACCTAGGTAGCATTAGAGACCATTCATTGAAACTTTCAACTCTAACGAATGTGAATGTTGGAAAATGAATAAAGAAATCCCCATACTCATAGATCACTACATTTATTTCCTATGAAAATCAATTGCCTCATTTATACCTAGAAATGTCCTCACATGTGCCAAGCTATATACCAAACTATATGAAACCATATAAAATTCTTGTGTCTAATTTACAATCCAAAACTTTTGATGGATGCTTTCACTAATGAGGAAAGACCAATGAATCTTACAAGTTGTAGAGTTAATCATGTTCATTATATTAAAAAATAATGGATGGAATGTTCTTGTCTCTAGTCTTCTTGTCATCCTATTTAGTGGTACAATATTTTACCCAAGGACATCATAGAACTCCTCCCTTATAATAGGCTTACACATTAATATTGAAACATTTTTCTCATCATACAACCAATGATTATAAAATTATCTCAAACACACCTCTTCATTTCAATCCCACTATGCTTGACATTCAATTAGGGTAACCCTATCAATGATATCAATGATAGAATGGCCAATAGATCATCAAAAGAGATTATGGAGAAAACCTAGCCAACACCTACCCATTAAATTGAGTAATTTCCCTTATATCTTATTTGTATACTTTTGTAGTGGTGGGGACAAGTTTGAGAGATTGAAGGGATCAAGGAGTGCAGTGGATTCAAAAGTATGAAATAAAGAAATGTTTTAGGTTAGTATATATCTCCTTTTTGGTTTCTTACTATTAAGTCATTTCTTTGCCAGTTAACATGTCCTATCTCAGTATCTCTTATATTTACTAGGTCATTATTGCAGATCTAAAACTATCCTACCTACAAATGTGGAGTTTCTAGATACGTGAATTAAGAAAACGAGGTATATTATAGTGTGCAAAATGCTAGTAAGGCACAAAATATTTTTGTTTTATCTCAAAATGGAAGAACATTCTTTTGTATGGTGGGAAATCTATTTGGATACTTTTGACAATAAGAAAAATCTTATTATTGCTAGTTGGGATGAGTTCAAAGAGTTGTTGATTAAAAATTTACATCTAATTGGGAATAGAATTGATCAAAAGACTAAGTGGTATCCTACTTGAAAAATGTGGAGGACTAAACTATAGAGTTCTAAAGGCAATCCATGTTACTATAATTGGACATGGAAGATAAATACATAGTGAAAAATTACCTTGGAGATCTCCACACTCACATATGTAGAAGGGTGATCACCACTAAACCAAAGGACTTTGATAATGCATGTGTCCAATCATATTACATAGAGGAAGATAATAAGAAATCAGAAGGAGAATCTTAAAAGAAAGGACAAAGCACCAATCAGCCCAAGAGGGAAAAATTATTCGAGAAAGGTAATTGGAAAGGTAAGAAGACTACTTGTATTGTAATATAAGGACCCTAAGAATCATTGTAGTAATTATTTTGTTGATAGACATACTAACACAAAATGTTGGAAGTTAAATTTATAGTTGCATGCCCCAAGAGGAATCCAAGAATTCCATGGTAACCCTCACTGATGAGGTAGAGATCAAGGATGGTTCAGATGCAGGATAGGGTGCATAGAAACAAAAACCATAAGTGCAAAAAGAAACAAGAATATATGAGCAAGTTGTTCCATGTACGGCCCAATTGTGTAGTAGCCTTAGTTGCACTTTGTTTGCTTGTGATTGTCATGTTATTAATTTTTATCATGTTATGTTAATCTTATTACATTAATGCATCATATTTTAATTATCTATAATAATGTGCTTGCAAACTTTGATGTGTGCTAGTCAATGTTGACCTAATTTCTAGTATGGATATGAATTATGTTCTTGAATTGCATAATTATGAGTGTGTTAAGTGATGCATTAATGTGATCATATATAAGGTAAATGTTTTTTGATTTTATATGATGAATAGTGATTTTAATCATGTGATGTCAATATATAACATCACTAATCCTAACTTATGAGATGGACTTTTATATATGAATTTTGATATTTTATGGAATAATCATGGTTAAATAAATCAAGATTGGTAAATATAAGTTTGTAAAAAATTCTAGTATGGGATTTGTTAGGAATTTACAGGTAGATCAAACCAATTCCATATAACCCAAAGGAGATAATGATGCATACAATCTTACATATTTTCCATAATGCAAAGATAAATAGACAATCAACAAGATAACACAAGATATACCCTAGGAAAACCCTCATTGAGGGAAAAAACCCAGCCTCCAAAAGCATCCATACTCAATGTATTATTCAACAATAAGAAATTACAATACACTCACAGAGTCTCCATGAATACCTCTGAAACATCAAGTTCCTCTAATGCATCCTCCATGTATCCAAGCATGAATCCACACATCCCATGCTATGCTTTACAATATGCACTCACAAGAGAAAACTCAATACAATGATAGCCTCTCACACAACCTACAAAATAAGAGCCAACCCAAACCACTAACCATGTGCTTGCTTTTATAGACTCAAGCTCACACAAATACAACTTGTGGTATTGGATAACACCAATGTGACTCAAAACCATGAGAACAAAACCATTGACCCCAAAATTAATTATTTTGCACAAATAATAAATATTTGCCTTATGTCTCCCAATGTTACATACAACTTTTACAAGTGGAACCAAATAAATATTTAATGTGGCTGAACACATCAATTAAGATGCACCACAAAAGAATATTTATTTTACATAATTAAATTAATTAATGTTATGCAAGGTGAACAACACCTTTTTCCCAACATTCTCCCACTTGTTGTATACATTGCATAAGGGTCAATCAATGAAATCAATCATCATAGGCAAACATGAAACCACATGAATCTCTAACATGCTCTCGTAATCCATCAAGATACCTGCAATAAAATCAAAGTAACCACCATCTCAAGCAAGAACTCCTCTCATCCTCCAATGTGCCACATATGGAAGAAAATGAATATGCCAAGGTGAAGCTGCACCAATCCATAGAGCACAAGCATAAAATCCAAGTGATAATAAAGGCTCCAAGTAGATATAAAAGGTAAAAAACCCACATGATCAAAAATAGCACCACAACATATGCTAATACATCCAACCATCCATACCTCATAGGTATCAACAACACCAATAAAATCATGTCAACAACATATCAAACCCATATACTGTAATAATAAGCTCCATGTATAAAACATGTCAATGAAGAACACATATATCTAAGAACTCCCACTGCATGGGTAATGTCAAATTTGAAAATAGATCCAAGACATACCAAGTCTACCAATCAACACTCAAAACAAGGTGTGGCTAATCAACAAGCCAATGCAGTATCAAGAACACTCACAATGATCAACACATGCAAGATAAATCACTGCATACTCTCTCACAACATGTCACCATAACTCTCCCAAGTCCAACCATATCAACATGATCCTCTAGGAAGCAACCATAAGATAAAGAGAGAAAAACTGTAAATCATAATGTCTTACCAACACCTCAAAGTGCAAAGTTGTATCAAGTATGATCTCCTATACAACCCCAAATGAAAATCTTCAACAACACCCAACCATTCAATATCATAGATCAAATGAACATATATATCATGTAACCAACATGGATGTAAGCCTATCTAACCAAGGAAGATCAAACTCATAACCATTCCGTAACCAAGAATAAGCCCAATCACATCTCCTAAACTCCTCATAATGAACATCATAAATCAAACCATATGAACAAGGATATAACCATGCCAACATATCTCAAATGAAATCTCCAGAACCAATAACCATAGCTCAAGATCCAAAACCATGAGAAGATAAAACATAAAGCAAAATGCATCTAAAAGGATGAGCAATACCTTATAGATGATAAACCATCGAGTAGACCAATAGTGGGGAATGAGAATGCCCTTCCAAGATACACCAAGTCACAAAGACTCTCTCTAAGAACAGTCTCCTCTAGGTCCAAAATGAACTCACATTCATATTTAGGTGTAGGCTCCTCAGTCTATCTACTGAAACCTCCAATGAGTAACCATCTCAACAAGAGTCTCTAATCCAAATAGAACTCCAGCCTCACCTAAGTCTCCAAGTATCCAAGAGTACCTCCATTATCAATCGATGCTAAACTCCAAATGCAACATCGCACTATCATGAAGCTCCCAAGCATATGATCAATGTACTCAATACCAAGAGAACCATACAAGACCAAAGTCAAAGCTCCAATTGCACATCTACATAATCAAGGAACCCATCATGACATCATGATCTAACCATCTCCTTCTAGGAGATCACATGCATCAATGCACACATCCTGTCTCAAGAGAACCTGTATCATGTCAACACTCAGAATCAAGAGTCCATCAAGACACAATATCAAACATCTCTAAACAAAGGATAAACATGTCAAACTGACAAATCATAAACTGACACCTCAACCAAAGACTAAAAAAAGTCCTCCATGATAAACCAAGATGTCAACATCTCCAATCACATGAATATAACCATCTCCTATCAATATAACTCAAAATGTCAAAGAAATCTCACTACCAAGAGCTCCTCCAAGACACCAACATCCACTGCGGAAGATCATTCATCACTACTCGGATGAATCCACATCGCTACCAAAACTCCCGCAGAAACGTGATACCGAGCTATCCATGGCAACAAAGTAACCATATTCTAAATGAAGATTATCCTTGGCCCCAACACAATCAAGGAATTCTACTATAACAACAACAGCTCCCAAAAGGGCAAGAAAACCATAATCTCCAAACCAAGAAGATAAAACAATCACTATCAAAAACTCACATAGAACCATGTATCCAAGCTATCCATGACATCGTGATAAACATGCTATATGTCCCAACAACCAACTATCTAGGCACTCTAATCATCCATCCTCTTATCCCAAAACAACATACCAATGCACAAATGACCACATACAAGGCCAACTAACAAAGTTTGCATAAACACTGAATCAATCTCGTGGATACAGACAGTCCACATTTGAGTCATCCCACTATAGCCAAATAGGTGATCAGCCCATAAAACTACATAACTTGTAGATCCAAAACAAATGTAACATGCAAACTTATTGTCACACTAGTAACATGCAAACTGAGATATCAAAGAAGACAACTTGTAGACTTCAAGACTCAAACACCAAATCAATGCTAGATTCAATTTACCAAGCAAGTCCACAACACATGTAACCATAGTCAAGGAACTACCAACCATATAAGAGATAAGAACAATCCCCTAAAACTACACCACAACACCACCTGTAATCATGAATCAAACATCATAGCCCATACATGCCAACTGCATACATGGTCATGTCGTGCCAATACAAAAGTGTACTTGCATATCCATGACACAATAATCATCATCAACGTTGTACCTATATTCAACTCCCATTGAAACGAGACTCCAAGTCTCACACGTGTATCAATCATGTCCTCAAACGAGAAGACAACCTGTGTACTTCTCTCCATCAAAGTCCAAACTTTGAAAACACCTATAAACCTGTACATGGAAGCACCAAATCTAAAAACCTGCTATACGGTGTTTATGGTCACATAGAAGCATGCACTCCCACAAGTTTGTGCCAAAAAAACCATCCGAATGCACTCACAAATGCACCCTGAATCTTTGGCTCCCACAAGTGATCAAACAAGTACCAAACTCTCTTTGTACACCAAAATAGAAATCTACATGATCCAATCTATAGTACACAGCAATAGCTCTCTAATGCCTATCTGAAATCAAAAATATGATTCCGTATGCAAAAGTTATGAGCATAAAACTATCTCAAAGCAATGCATGGCTTCATGCACCAAATTCTGACATAAACAGAAAAACCTGATGACCAAACCTACATCACTTCTCAGAGAGAGCTTTCTGACGCCTATAAGAAGTCAAAAATCTGATACCGTGGGTGAGCTAAAAGGAGGCCATATGGGACTCGTTCGTACATGTTGACATGGCATGCTGTCATCGCTAACGCCATCATGCTGACTATGCAAACATGGGATCCACTGTGGTGCTGGGCTAGCGCTAGCATAGGTGTATGGTGGACTCCAAGTGGGTTTAAATTTGTTTAAAGTTTCAATTTTCAAAAAATATAATTTTCACTGTACCTGACCCCTATTTCAAATGGGGTTTAATTTTTTTGTGAGGTCTGAAATATTTTTTTTGTTCATTGTCTAATGTTTTAAATACCCATGAGGGCTATTGTTGTACAGCTGCCACTGGCCACATTGCCGATCGGGAGTCTGGCCTTGCCGGACCGGCCAGGAGTCGAGATTGGGGGCTGTGAGGCCTACTGGCCTGATCACCTGCCAACCGGTGGCCGACAAGGGGCTAGCGGGGGGGGCGACCAACTTTGACCGGTAGTACCCCCAGTACCCTGTGCATGTACGGGGGTCTGCAGACCCCCCATGCAAAAAAAACATTTTTTTATTTAAATCTTTTAAAAGATTTTTTCTATAGTTTAATTTTTGACATGCAATATATATATATATATTTCAAACTATAGAAAAAGAATTTCAGTGCAGGTAAATAATAATTTTTTTCTATATTTGCAGATCTATAGGACAGTATAGTCGACCTTGGGGGCTTAAAATTTTTTACTTTTTTCTCTAGTGACCTAAATAGGTCAAGTTTTATATCAATCTTCATCTCTCGAGCCTCTTGAATCCAATGGTGAGGTCCATTTTTGCACAAGAGGTCATCTATAAAAAATCCCTCCTCAAAACCCTCATGAAGCACATTCAAGAAACCCTTTTTTTCAACTCAGATTTGTAAACCCAGATCTGCAAAAAATCACCACAAATCTACAACCCCAAAGCCCTTAGATTTGCAAACTAAAACCTGCACAAAACCTTCATATCCTGTATTGATGAAAATCTTTCCTGCATTGTCATGGATTTAGCTTTGCACCAGATCTACACAAACAAGGGTCATACCAAAACATGGATATGTGAAACCCCACAAACTCAAACCATGGTTCTGATAATATGGCTACTAATATCATAGATCTGCAAAATAGTGTTAACATACAAAAGATCTACTGCAACCCACAATTCCTTCTAAAGATTCTCAAGATGGAGGAAAACACCCTGAACCATAATTGTATAGATACATCACATGCAAGCACATACAAAAAACATGCCAGTTCATGCAATTACATGCAACTCACATGAAAGCTCATGCAAGCCACATGCAAGTCCATGCAACTCACATGCAAATCCATGCAAGTACATGCAAGCCATGAAAAGCCTTAAAGCTTTGATACCACTTGTTACGAATTTATAGGTAGATCAAACCAATTCCACATAACCCAAAAGAGATAATGATGCATACAATCTTACAGATTTACCATAATGCAAAGATCAATAGACAATCAACAAGATAACACAAGATATACCCTGGGAAAATCCTCATTGAGGGAAAAAACCTAACCTCCAAAAGCATCCATACTCAATGTATTATTCAACAATAGGAAATTACAATACACTCAGAGTCATGAACACCTCTGAAACATCAAGCTACTCTAATGCATCCTCCATGTATCCAAGCATGAATCCACACATCTCATGCCATGCTTTACAATATGCACTCACAAGAGAAAACTCAATACAATGATATCCTCTCACACAACCTACAAAATAATAGCCAACCCAAATTAACCACCAACCATGTGCTTGCTTTTATAGACTCAAGCTCACACAAATACAACTTGTGGTATTGGATAAAACCAATGTGACTCAAAACCATGAGAACAAAACCATTGACCCCAAAATTAATTATTTTGCACAAATAATAAATATTTGCCTTATGTCTCCCAATGTTACATACAACTTTTACAAGTGGCACCAAATAAATATTTAATGTAGCTAAACACATCAATTAAGATGCACCACAAAAGAATATTTATTTTACACAATTAAATTAATTAATGTTATGCAAGGTGAACAACACCTTTTTGCCAACATGATTATATTGAGTTTAACTATAGTAAACTTTTGTTGAAGTGTGAATAGTAAAATTATAAGAAGTAAATATTTAATCAAACCCATGGATTTCATAATTTTTAAATGATGTAATTAAATTGTTATGAATTGTAGATTAATTTTATCTATGTTCTGAATATTAATTTTATACCATTATTGTGCATGCTCATGTTGATGAATAGTGAGTTTTGTATGCATGAGTTGATCATATATGGATAAATAGATGAATAGTGCAATGATACATTGTACTACTTTGGATATACTTTTCTGTGATAAGATGTAATATGCACATTGTGTGTAGGACATGGTATAAAATATCGGTGAGGAGGTGAAGGATTATTAATGATCATTTTACCCATTTTACTCCACACAGTGGAAGAATGAGATTTATTGTGTTAACTTGTTACATCAAATCATCTTGGTTGAATGTGATCAAGACCACTTTGCTAGCCATGTCATGACCCCTTCTTGTGTCCCCTTATTATTTTGTGAATTTATTTGAATGTTTTGAAATGATTTTTACTTGGGTTTATTTGGGAAAACCTAAAATTGTCAAATTATGGACATTTTATTTTTATTTTCTTTTGATTGGTAAGAGGGGAGAGGGCCCCTACCCAATTTATTAAGAGAGATTAAAAATAAATGAATGTAATTTAGACCATTGAGGAGGGGAGCAAAAACAAAATTACCATCAATAAGAGAGAGAGAAGAGAACTTATTCTAAATCTAAATATATCACCTGACATTATCTCTTATTTTTTCATGTAAGAAAAGTATCATATTATGTGTAATCTTTCCTTTTTTGGAAGAGTCCTTTCTCCTCTGTATTGTAGAATGGTTCTTGATATCTATGGACCCATGATCAACCCCAACAAAGTAGTGAACCATTTGAACTAATTCTTGATGAGTGGAGGATGTTGTCTCAGGAAGCCTATCTATTTCTTTGTAAGTGCAGGATCTTCCATTCTTACCGAAGGTTACAATAGAGTTTGGGGGGAGTATGTGGATTTTAAAGTTGGATGCTCAATTAGACCACCACTAGTCAAACCTAGGGAGATAAATTGATCTTCATTCGCTCAGGAGGAGGAGGTCCCCATTTGAACCAAGCTTAGGTTGATGCTATAATGATGAATCTTGATACCATGCCACCAAGATGAATTCTTCTTGATCTATTGATTTGAAGCACTTGAAGTCTTCCTAGAATAATGAGTAGTCAAATTTCTATTTGAAGCACCTTCGAAACTTGAAGGAGATATTGACATAGTCAAGTATTTGGGATGAACACCATCCATTTTAATTTATGGATATTTACTTTGGGGGACCCTTTTCTAAACCTATTTCAATGCAAGTCTCAACAAAAATAGTGTAAAAATTCCTTGTAATATTCTTTTAGACATGCTTATAGGCTAGATTCTTTCCAAAACTATAGTGAAAGGTAGGGGAGGTGCACCACACTAGAATTATGGTGAAGGACTCTTTATTGGGGTTGAAATTAGGGTACTAGGGTTTTAAACTTAAAAAATGTTTATCCCAAAAATACGGCCTAGATTCTAGAGTCACTTTCCCATCTTCTTCAGTACCACAATACATAATGAAGAACCCTTGTGCATAGGGAAACATGTCTATCATATCTTTAATGAGCTTCTTCCATTCTTTGGTCACCCATTTGTGAAGGAATTTTAAACTTGGCCACAATCTATGAAATTTACCTATGAGGGTGAGGTGCTTGAGGTTTTCCTTGTGTTGAAACCTTCCTTGAAATGGTTTTCTAATGACTTATTCTCTAATAGTTTATAGGGTTTAGGGTTTTAGGTGCATATTTTACAAATGTCCAAAGGGTTCATGTTTATCCTTTTGTGGTTGTTTCTTTTCATGTAGTGACTTGCTACCCTAGTTTCACCACTTAATGGTTACCACTTGATCCCTTTACACCTTGTGAACCTTACTGCCTTTGTGAGCCCTGTACCACTTGGCATTTCCCCACCCTTTTGATTTTATGCTTTGGCCACATGGTTCCCAAGCACTCTGTATTGATGAGTGTTTTTCTATGTGTGGTTTTTTCATTCCTTTTCATAGATATTTCTTGAGTGGGCCCCTTTATTGTCTCTATGATGCATGATATTGTGCCACATGTACTTTCACCTACTGTGTCATCCTCTATCCAACCTATGTTGGCATGACATTATTGGTCCTTTTCTCTCTTGTCTGTTGCTTCACCAACATAGCCGATGATTGACATCACTAGTTGACAGGTGGCGAGTTCTTATTGCATCATAATTGCCCTTCACATCATAGCCCTGAGAAATGGGCCTAGTCCCATCCTTGTGACATGTTATGGTTGTCAATTCTATCATGTTTGATCCAATGGTGTTGGTTTCACCTGATGATCACATGTGGGCTTGACACTTTGTTACTTGTCAGCAGGAAATGTGATGTGGTGCCAATTGTACCTCCTATGCTTAGATGTAGATATTCAATTGGTTGATAGATTGGCAAGTTGTGAGGTGGTAGTTATAGTGTAAAAAAATAGTGTAGGGGAGATAGGTGGCTTATTTCTTATTCCATAATAGAGGTCCTTTTCATCACATTTTAGGTGGTGGGCCTCAATATGCAAAGGATAATGTGCGATGACCATTGATCTTGTTAGGCAAGATCCAACGGTGATGATCTTCCCTATGCTAATAGAATCCTAACTATTAGGATAGATGTTACAATGTTGATTGGTCATGTTGCCACTTGTGCCTATATTTTCCAAATGCTCTTCTCTTATTGGTCAAGGAAATGGTAGGCTCCTAACTAGTTCAAATGGAGGTGAACAAGCAGGGTAGGCATGTGTTGGATCTACTTCACATCACGGACTTATGAGGAACATTTGTAACCCAGATGATGCCATACATTAACCATTGATCTCCTTCGATAGAAACTATCAATGGTTAGGATCAAGGTAAGGTTAAAGAAGTTAATGATAGAAGTGTTAGTTGTGGTGCCTTTGCATTCATTTATATAAGTGTTGATTGATTTGAATTATTTTATATTACACATGTGCATTGAGGATGTGAGGGTTTCCTAGTTTGATGAATTAGAGCCATGGAGGATAGACATTTGATGATAAAGGGAGGCCATTTTCATGAGAAGTAAGCATCAAGCACAACACTAGTATCGATATGATCTAGAGTAATCTAAAGAAATTTGTGGGTCACTTGATGGGAAATCTAACAAACCAGCCAGAAGGAGGCATAAAGGATCTCCATGACATCTACATGAATATGAATATCTGTATCCACATAGTGTGGAGCTCATTGGTACATGCATCACACCATGTGATGAGACTTGGTAGGTGAC